>JAWPHD010002440.1:0-257305 GCA_037043455.1 Cyrtodaria siliqua | reverse complement strand
GTGACTTCTGGACGGTACTAACTCTAGCTGTTGATAGTATCCCTATAATACGCTGGCTGTTGATATTGTTCATGTGGATATTAAAGACAATAGCTGTTGATAGTGTCCATATAGACAGAACAAAAGCTTGCTGTTGATACCTGTGCATGTTACAGACTAGCTGTTGATATTGTAGTTCTACAGCTAGCTCTTGATAACGCCCACGAGGACATTACTAACGATAACTGTTGATATTACACTTAGGACAGTACTAACGCTGACTGTTGATATTGCCACTGAGGACAATACCAACGCAGGCAGTTGATATTGCCATTGAGGACAGTACTAACGCTAGCTGCTGATATTGCCCCTGAGGACGGTACTTACGGTAGAAGTTGATATTGCCCCTGGAAAACATTACTAACGCTATATGTTGATATTGGCCCCGAAGACATTATTAACGCTACCTGTGGATATTTCCTTTAAGGCTGTAATAAAAGTGGCTATTGATATTGCCAATGAGGACAGTGATAAAGCTAACTGTTGATATTCTCCATGAGGACAAAACTAACGCTAGCTGTTGATATTGCCCCTGGGGACAGTACTAACGCTAGCTGTGGATATAGCGCATTATGGCAGTACTAACCCTACCTGTTGATATTTCTCATGAGCACATTACTAATTCTGGCTATTGATTTTGACACTGAGGACAATACTAACGCTGGCTGTTGATATTGCCCCAGAGGACAGTACTTACGCTGGCTGTTGATATTGCCCATTAGGACAGTACTAACGCTGGCTGTTGATGTTGCCCCTTTGGACAGTACTAACGTTAGCTGTTGATATTGCCCCTGAGAACAGTACTAACGTTAGCTGTTGATTTTGACCATGTGGACATTACTCACACTGGATATTGATGTTGCCCCTTAGGACAGTACTAACGCTGACTGTTGATATTTCTCCTAAGAACAGTACTAACGCTGGCTGTTTATACTTCCCCTGAGGATATTAATAGCGCTGGCTGTTAATAGTGTCCATGAGGACAGTACTAACTCTGGCTGTTGATATTGTCAATGAGGCAAATACTAACGATATATATTGAGATTGCCCCTGAAGGCAGTACTAACGCTAGATGTCGATACTCCCCTTAGGACAGTAATAACGTTCTCTGTATTGATATTGCCTTAGGGGCCAGTATTAACGCTGGCTGTTGATATTGCCTATGACGGCAGTACTAACGCTGGCTGTTGATATTGCCTCGGAGGACAGTACTACCACTAGCTGTTGATACTGTATTTGAGGACAGTACTAATGTTACCCGTTGATGTTGCCTCTGAGGACAGTACTAACGCTGGCTGTTCATAGTATCTCTATGGTGGTTAAAACAAAGGCTGATGATAGTGCAAATGTGGATGTTAAAGACACTAGCTGTTTGTTTCCATATGGACAGTACATATGCTAGCTGATGATACCTGTGCATGTTACTGACTAGCTGTTGATATTGCACCTGAGGATTGTTTGGGCGTTAGCGTTTGATAGTGCTCCTGCCGACAGTATTAACGCTAGCTGTTGATAATGCACCTTAGGACAGTACTAACGCTAGCTGTTGATATTTTCACTGACGACAGTACTTACGTTAGTTGTTGGTATTGCACTTCTGGACATTACTAACGATGGCTGTTGATATTGCCACTGAGCATCATACTAACGCAGGCTGTTGATAATGCACATTAGGACAGTACTAACGCTAGCTGTTGATATTGCCACTGAGGACAGTACTTACGTTAGTTGTTTGTATTGTACTTCAGGACAGTACTAACGCTTGCTGTTGATATTGCCACTGACGACCATACTAACGCAGGCTGTTGATATTGAGGAAAGTACTAATTGTGTTGATATGACCCCTGAGGATAGTACTAACACCAGCTGCTGATATTGCCCCTTAAGATAGTACTAACGCTAGCTGTTGATATTGCCCCTGAGGACAGTACTAAACCTAGCTGTTGATATGGCCCCTGAGGACAGTACTAATACCAGCTGTTGATATTGGCCCTTAGGACAGTACTATCACTAACTGCTGATATTGCCCCTAAGGACAGTACTAAAACTAGCTGCTGATATGGCCCTAGAGGACAGTACTAACGCCAGCTGTTGATATTGACCCTTAGGACAGTACTATCGCTAGCTGCTGATATTGCCTCTAAGGACGGTACTAAACCTAGCTGTTGATATGGCCCCTGAGGACAGTACTAACGCCAGCTGTTGATATTGTCCCTTAATATGGTACTAACGCTAGATGTTGATATTGCCCCTAAGGACAGTACTAACGCCAGCTGTTGATATTGCCCCTTAGGATAGTTCTAAACCTAGCCGCTGATATTGCCTCTTAGAACAGTAATAACGCTAACTGTTGATATGGCCCCAGAGGATAGTACTAATTCTAGGTGTTGATATTGCCCCTTAGGATATTATTAAGCTGTTAATATTCGCCCTGAGGAGAGTACTAAACATAGCTATTGATATTGTCCCTAAGAACAGTAATAACCCTAGCTGTTGATATTGCCCCTTAAGATAGTACTAACGCTAGCAGGTGATATTGACCCTAAGGACAGTACTAACGCCAGATGTTGATATTTCCCCTTAGGATAGTCCTAAACCTAGCCGTTGATATTGCCCCTTAGAACAATAATAACGCTAGCTGTTGATATGGCCCCTGAGGATAGTACTAATTCTAGGTATTGATATTGCCCCTTAGGACATTATTAAGCTGTTGAGATTGCCCCTGAGGACAGTAATAACGCTAGCTGTTAATATGGCCCCTGAGGACAGTAATAAACCTAGCTGTTGATATAGCCCGAGGACAGTACTATCGCTAGCTGTTGATACAGTCCCTAGGGACGGTACTAAAACTAGCTGTTGATATGGCCCCAGAGGACAGTAATAAACCTAGCTGTTGATATAGCCCCTGAGCTACTTACGCCAGGTGTTGCTATTGGCCCTTAGGACAGTGCTATCACTAGCTGTTGATACTGCCCCTAGGGACGGTACTAGAACTAGCAGTTGATATGGCCCCAGAGGGCAGTACTAAACCTAGCTGTTTATATGGCCTCTGAGTACAGTACTAACGCCAACTGCTGATATTGCCCCTAAGGACAGTACTAACGCCAGCTGTTGATATTGACCAACAGGACAGTACTATCGCTAGCTGATGATACTGCCCCTTAGGAGAGTACTAAATCTAGCAGTTGATATGACCACAGAGGACAGTACTAACGCTAGCTGTTTATATTGCCCCTTAGGATAGTACTATCGCTAGATTTAGATAATATCCCTATGGATGTTTAAACGCTGGCTGTTGATATTCCCATGAGGTCAGTTCTTACGCTAGCTGTTGATATTGCCCACGAGGACAGTACTAATGCTAGCTGATGATAATGGCCCTGAGGACACTACTTACGCCAGCTGTTGATATTGCCTATTAGGACAGTACTAACGACAGCTGTTGATATTGGCCCCGAGGACACTGCTTACGCCAGCTGATTATATTGCCCCTAAGGACAGTATTAACGTTGGCTGTTGATATGGCCCCTGAGGACAGTGTTATCGCTGGCTGTTTATATGGCTCCAGAGGACAGTACTAACGCCAGCTGTTGATATTGTCCCTTAGGATAGTACTATCGCTAGATGTTGATAATATCCCTATGGATGTTTAAAAGCTGGCTGTTGATATTTTCCCTGAGGTCAGTTCTTACGCTAGCTGTTGATATTGCTCCTGAGGACAGTACTAACCCAAGCTGTTGATATGGCCTCTGATAGACATAGATATTTTGCAGTTATCTAGATAAAACGTTAACATATCTAGATAGTTAGGTAGCTACCTAGTGACAAAAATAGAATACCACCATTCTGGTGATACTTAAATAACTCGTGTATTTATAAAGTACAAATACAAATTATTCACTTGTGTACGTAATATGGTCGGTGAGTACATGCACCGGACCTGGACCACATGTGTTCCTAATATGTTTTTTCCAACGAATTAGACACGTGTCCTTAATTGGACTGAATTACATTATGCAGTCCGAGTATTAACTTTCATACCCATCTAACCCCGTCTCCAAGAAGTGAAAGCGGGGTTGGTTGGGGTATGAAATAAAACCTTAATTTTGGCTTTAAAAATGTGATTATTGTAAAATTCAAACATTTAATAGGTAATTGTAAACAGGTTATCGCGTTATTTCAGTAAAACATGTTTTTAAACGTGTTTTATTGCCAAAAATATCCGTTATAAAATCCTGCTAATATAAGCTTTTCCATCGCTTAATGGTATTAAGGCGGGACCACGTAATGAGGGGCACGTGTGCGTAATTCTGTCTGGCTCAAATACGGTTCCACAGACCACTTTGTATTGCACTGATCATGAGAGGTATATTACCTTTGATTTTCAATATATGTTTGCATATACTAGTATCATTAAATGAACTAGTTTTCACTATCGGTTAAGAATGTCTTCAAGTGTGTACATGATTTCCTTATTTTGTATCATTGGTATGTCTGATGCTTGGTGGTATTATATATGTCCTATTACAGTTATATGTTGCCTTTCACTTATAGAGATATAATTAATGAATTGTCAATTAGAAGCCATATCTCATTACTTTCCCGATTACAGAAAAGGTAGTCTCTGGTTCAAGAATCAATAACATTGTGATTAAACATGATTGTTGTGTTTAATTATTTGTTTAGTTTTATTTATCTTTATGTATGTATATATGAAAGTATGTGTGTGTGAAAGTATGTATGTGTGTGTGTGTGTATGTGTGTATGTGTGTGTGTGCGTGTGTGCATACGTGCGTGCGTGCGGGTCTGACGCAATGCTATTTATTTGATCTTTTGAGATTGGAGCCCGATATTTATATTTAGATATCGGTGGTACATTTTCAATTGCTTTTGTTTTCTACACTTAATTTTCGATTCAGTGGTTCCACTGCTCCGGCCGATAAAAGGCTATGGGTATTGTTTAACCACTCATAGGATATGTTGTCTGCTTTTTAATAGAGTCTTTCGGCTGTTACTTTTGATACGCAGGCTTCATAACCGCTGGAGCAACTAAATTCCATTTTGATTATTTTGCTCTTCGGGGCATACACTTTTGTTAGTTCCTGGGACGGTTAAACGTATATACTATTGTTTTATGAATACTGAGTTCTGCTATACCCGGCACTAGGGTGAGTGAGCGGTAGCTAGCATATTTCACTACCGTTCATGAACAGTCAAATGCATATGTATCGTGTTCTGTCGTTTCCAAAGGTCTACTCTCATACTCTTTTAAGTTACATAACGCGGCAGTCGCATACATGCGTCGACCATGACAATGCATTGTGTGATGGTATTATCACATAATGCGTACAAGTCACATATTGCGTATTGAATTTGACGCATTATATAAATAATCATATTCACCGTCGTTTCCAAGGAAAGCTCTACGTGTATTTTGCGTCACTGATTAACACATAATTTCATCAAGATCTATAATGAGCAAATGGGACTGTTCAAAGGCTTAAAATCTCCATCGAAGGAGGGCGCACGTGTCACAGAACCTTGTCCTAATAATTAACGGTCAATTAGAGCTCTCATTTAGAAAAAAACATAAAGGTAGGATAAACGAAAAGACGACTATGCATACACATACACACTGGTGAGAAACCGTTTAATATTAAATATCACAAGTTATGAATATATTGTCCCTTTCGCGTATCAAGGATGTGACCTAATTAATTTAATTAACCGTTCAGGAGTTTACTGACGTTAGCTGTTGATATTGTCTTTAAGTATAGTACTGAAACAATGGAAGCTAGTAGGTGATATTTTCGCAGAGTATAGTATTAACCGTATCCGGTTTTTTTTTTACTGAGGACAGTATTGACACATGATTTAAAAGAAAACAATTATTATATTAAAGCAGATCATTAAAAACAAACTGTCGCTTAATTGCCCTACGTTCTTCTGGCTTTATAAACTACCAGCATGTTTATGTTTGTACAAGCATTTTATTTCTTACTTAAATATTGTGACTTGCGGAATACTCTTGTTATATTCTTAGTGATATTATCCAAGAATGTTCACATGTACAGGTGATCAACACATAAAGTAAGCAAACTAATCGGGAAGGGTTGGTGGATGGGGTGGGTGAGGTGGGGTGGGGGTGGGGTATGGGGCGGGAAATACTCTGCCCATCACTCTCGGATTTCATGTGCTGCATACACACTGGTGAGAAACCGTTTAAGATTAAATATCGCAGGTTATGAATATATCGTCACTTTCGCGTATCAAGGAAGTGACCGAATTAATCTAGTTTGTCATTAAGAACTTTACTGACGCTATCTGTTGATATTGTCCTAGACCACAGTACTAAAGCGATGGAAGCTAGCAGGTGATATTATTGCAGAGTTCAGTGCTGATTGTATCCTTTTTTTGCCCTGAGGACAGTATTGTCACATGATTTAAAACAATATAATTATTATATTAAAGCTGATCATTATTATATTAAAGCTAATCATATAAAATAGCCTATTGCTTAATAGCATACCTTTCTTCTGGCTTTATAAGATATCAGTAGGTTTTTATGCAAGCATTTGATCTCTTAAGTAAAGTGTGACTTGGTGAAAATTATTGTTATATTCTTAGTTCTTATTATTGTTAACCATTTTGTGTTAGTGATGTAGTTTGCATTTATTATTAATTTTGCCTTCTTGTTTGTCTGTTTGCGTGTTTTGGGGTTTACTTTGTTTATGTGAAAGCTGCAATTCCTATTCGATATATATACCTATTTCTATTATTTCAAGCATGTTCACATGTATAGGTGATTCACACATAAAGTAAGCAAAATATCCGGGTGTGTTGTGGTAGGGTGGGGGAATATACTCTGCCCACTATTCTCAGATTAGGGAATAGAGGCAATATACTCGTACACACTGTTGAGAAACCGTTTAAGATTAAATATCACAGGTTTTGAATATATCACTTTCGCTCATCAAGGAAGTAAACAAAGCCGATAATTTTGCCCTCAGGACTATACCGACACTAGCTGTTCACATTGCCCCTGAGGACAGTTCTAACGGTAACTGGCTGTATATATTGCACCTGAAGAAAGTAGTAAGATTATCTGTCGATATGGCCCCTGAGGACAGTATAAACAACATCTGTCAATAAGGTCCTTAGTGAGGTCCTTAGTGACAAAACAAACATTGTCTGTCAATTAAGTCCCAAGCAACAATTCCGGCGCCATCTGTCAGTAAGGTCCATATACACAATACTGACGCGATCTATCAACAATATTGACGCCATCTGTCGATAAGATACCCTATCAACAGTAATGACGCCACCTGTAAATATGGTCCGTATAGACCATACTGACGTCATCTGGGGATAATGTCACTATTGAAAATACTGAAACAATCTGTCAAAAAGGTCCCTATAGACTCTGTGTACGTAATCTGTCAATACGGTAGTTATAGTCAATATAGGCACAATGCACCAATTGGGAGCCTATATACAATATGAACTCCATCTGTTAATAAGGTTTCTTTGGACAATACCAACATCATCTGTCACTAAGGTACCTGTATCCAATACAAACTTCATTTGTCAACAATGTACCTGTGTACAATAATGACGCCATCTATCAATAGAATCCCTTTCAACAATATTTACGCCATGCGTCAATATGCTCTCTATAGACAACACAGACTATGTCTGTCAATAACGAACCTACAGACCATACTGACGCCATCTGTCAATTTGTCAATAAGGTCCATGTTGACAATACTTACGCCATCTATCAATAAGGTTCCTATAGACAGTGCATACGGCATCTGTCAATAAGGTCCTTACAGACAATACAGTCGGCATCTGTAATTATGTCCCTATAAACAGTACAGACGGCATCTGTCAATAATGCACCTTTAGACAATACTGACGCTTTCTGTCAATAAGGTCCCTATAGACAATACTTACGCCATCTATCAATAAGGTTCCTACAGACAGTACATACGGCATCTGTCAATAAGGTCCTTACAGACAATACAGTCGGCATCTGTCATTAGGTCCCTATAAACAGTACAGACGGCATCTGTCAATAATGCACCTATAGACTATACTGACGCATTCTAATAAGGTCCCTATAGACAATACTTACGCCATTTTGTCAATAAGGTCTCTATAGACAGTACAGACGGCATCTGTCAATTAGGTCCCTATAGACAATACAGACGGCATCTGTCAATAAGGTCCCTATAAACGGTACATACGGCATCTGTCATCAATGCCCCTATCGAAAATACAGACGCCATCTGTCACTAATGCCCCTACAGACAATACAGACGGCATCTGTCAATAAGGTCCCTGTAGACAATACAGACGGCATCTGACATTAAGGTCCTTACAGACAATACAGACGGCATGGGCCAATAAGGTCCCTATAGACAATACAGACGGAATCTGTCAATGAGGTCATTATAAACAGTACAGACGGCACTTGTCAATATTACCTCTATAGACAATACTGACGCCATCTGCCAATAAGGTCGCAATATACAATACAGACGGCATCTGTCAATAAGGTCCCTATAGACAATACAGACGGTATCTGACATTAAGGTCCCTACAGACAATACGGACGGCATGTGCCAATAAGGTCCCTATAGACAATACAGACGGCATCTGTCAATAAGGTCATTATAAACAGTACAGACGGCACTTGTCAATATTACCCATATAGACACTAGTGACGCCATTTGCCAATAAGGTCGCAATATACAATACAGACGGCATCTGTCAATAAGGTCCCTATAGACAATACAGGCGTCATCTGTCAATAAGACCCCTATAGACAATACAGCCAGCATCTGTCGATAAGGTCCCTATGGACAACAGAGACGGCATCTGTCAATAATGCCCTTATGGACAATACAGACGGCATCTTTCAATAAGGTCTTTATAGAAAATACAGACGGCATCTGTCAATAAGGTTCCTATATACAATACAGACGACATCTGTCAATAAGGTTCCTACAGACAATACAGTCGACGTTTGTCAATAAGGTCCATATAAACAGTAGAGGCGGCATCTGTCAGTATTGCACCTTTAGACAATACTGACGTATTCAGTCATTAGGTCCCTATAAACAAAACTTACGCCATTTATCAATAAGGTTCCTATGGACAATACACACGGCATCTGTCAATAAGGTCCCTACAGACAATACATAAGGCTTCTGTCAATAAGGTCCCTACATACAATACAGTCGATATCTGTCAATAATGCCCCTACAGACAATATAGACGGCATCTGTCAATAACGTCCCTATAGCCAATACAGACGGCATATGCCAATAAGGTCCTATAGACAATACTTCCGCCATCTGTCAATAAGGTCCCTATAAACAGTATAAACGTATTGGCAGATGCCGTCTGTATTGTCTATAGGGAGCTTATTGAAAGATGCCGTATGTGTTATCTGTAGCGGCATTATTGACAGATGCCGTCTGTACTGTTTATATGGACCTTATTAACAGATGCCGTCTGTATTGTCTACAGGGACGTTATTGACAGAAGCCGTTTGTATTGTCCATAGGGACATTTTTGACAGATGTCGTCTGTGTTGTCCATAGGGGCCTTATTGACAGATGCCGCCTATATTGTCTATAGGGACCTTATTGACAGAGGCAGTCTGTATTGTCTATAGGTAGCTTATTAAAGATGCCGTTTGTATTGTCTGTAGGCACCTTAATGTCAGATGTCGTCTGTATGGTCTATAGGGACCTTCTTGACAGATGGAGTTCATATTATCTATAGGGACCTAATTGACAGACGGCGTCAGTATTGTTGAAAGGGACCTTATTGACAGATGACGTCAGTATTGTTTATATGGACCTTATTGACAAATGGCGCCGGAATTGTTGCTTGGGACTTAATTGACAGATAATGTTTGTTTTGTCACTAAGGACCTCATTAAGGAATTGACAGATGTCTTTTATACTGTCCTCAGGGGCAATATCGACAGATAATCTTACTACTTTCCTCAGGTGCAATATCTACAGCCATTTACCGTTAGTACTGTCCTCAGGGGCAATGTGAACAGCTAGTGTGGGTATAGTCCTGAGGGCAACATTTCCGGCTTTGGTCACTTCATTGATGAGCGAAAGTGATATATTCAAAACCTGTGATATTTAATCTTTAAACGGTTTCTCACCAGTGTGTACGAGTATGCTGCCTCTATTCCCTAACCTGAGAATAGTGGGCAGAGTATATTCCCTCACCCTCCCATAACACACCCGAATATTTAGCTTACTTTATGTGTGAATCACCTATACATGTAAACATGCTTGGAATAATAGAAATAGGTATAGAAATCGAATAGGAATTGCAGCTTTCACAGAACGCAGTAAACCCCAAAACACGCAAACAGACAAACAAGAAGGCAAAAGTAATTATACATGCAAACTACATCACAAACACAAAAGTGTTAAAAATAATAAGAATTAAGAATATAATAATAATATTCATCAAGTCACACTTTACTTAAGAGATCAAATGCTTGCATAAAAACCTACTGGTAACTTATAAAGCCATAAGAAAGGTATGCTATTAAGCAACAGGCTATTTTATATGATCAACTTTAATATAATAATGATCAGCTTTAATATAATAATTATATTGTTTTAAATCATGTGACAATACTGTTCTCAGGGCAAAAAAGGATATAATAATACAGTCAGTACTAAACTCTGCAATAATATCACCTGCTAGCTTCCATCGCTCAGTACTGTGCTCTAGGACAATATCAACAGATAGCATCAGTAAAGTTCTTAATGACAAACTAAATTACTTCGGTCACTTCCTTGATACGCGAAAATGACGATATATTCATAACCTGTGATATTTAATCTTAAACGGTTTCTCACCAGTGTGTATGCCGCACATGAAATCCGAGAGTGATGGGCAGAGTATTCCAACCCATACACCCGACCCAACCCCACCCGCATTCACCCACCCTTTCCGAATAGTTTGCTTAATTTATGTGTTGATGACCTGTACATGTGAACATGCTTGGATAATATCGCTAAGAATATAACAAGAGTATTCCGCAAGTCACAATATTTAAGTAAGAAAAAAAAATGCTTGTATACAAATATAAACCTGCTGGTAGTTTATAAAGCCAGAAGAAAGTAGGGCAATTAAGCGACAGTTTGTTTTTAATGATCTGTTTAATATAATAATTGTATTCTTTTAAATCATGTGTCAGTACTGTCCTCAGTGAAAAAAAACTGGATACGGTTAATACTATACTCTGCGAAAATATCACCTACTAGCTTCCATTGCTTCAGTACTGTACTTATAGACAATATCAACAGCTAGCGTCAGTAAACTCCTGAACGGTTAATTAAATTAATTAGGTCACTTCCTTGATACGCGAAAGGGACAATATATTCATAAATTGTGATATTTAATATTAAACGGTTCTCACCAGTGTGTATGTGTGCATAATTGTCTTTTCGTTTACCCTACCTTTATGTTTTTTTCTAAATGAGAGCTTTAGTTGACCGTTAATTATTAGGGCAAGGTACTGTGAAACGTGTGCCATCCTTCGATGGAGATTTTAAGCCGTTGAACAGTCCCATGTTCAGGATGTATTTGCTCATTATTGATCTTGATGAAATTATGTGTTACTCGGTAACGCAAAATACACGTAGAGCTTTCCTTGGAAACGACGTTGTCATGATAATTGGATTTAAGTACGTGCAGTATCAAAAATTAGGAACTGACTGGGTCAGCACCTCTCCCCCTAATCTGAAAATGATGGGCAGAGAATGTCCCTCTCCATCCTCATACACCCTGCATGAATATTTTGCTTATATTACGTGTTTTTGAACAGTAGGTGAATATGATTATTCATATAATGCGTCAAATTGAATACGCAATATGTGACCTGTACGCATTATGTGATAATACCATCACACATTGCATTGTCATCACGACGCATGTATGCGACTGCTGCGTTAAAAGAGTATGAGAGTAGACCTTTGGAAACGACAGAACACGATACATATGAAATATTGCTGTCACGGTTTGACTGTTCATGAACAGTAGTGAAATATGCTAGCTACCGCTCACTCACCCTAGTGCCGGGTATAGCAGAACTCAATATTCATAAAACAATAGTATATACGTTTAACCGTCACAGTATCTAACAAAAGTGTATGCCCCGAAGAGCAAAATAAACAAAATGGATTTAGTTGCTCCAGCGGTTATGAAGCCTGCGTATCAAAAGTAACAGCCGAAAGACTCAATTAAAAAGCAGACAACATATCCTATGAGTGGTCAAACAATACACATAGCCTTTTATCGACCGGAGTAGTGGAACCACCGAATCGAAAATTAAGTATAGAAAACAAAAGCAATTGAAAATCTAAATATAAATATCGGGCTCCAATCTCAAAAGATCAAATAAATAACATTGCATAACCTGTTTACAATTACCTATTAAATGTTTTAATTTTACAAGATACAATTTTTTAAAGCCAAATTTAAGGTTTTATTTCATACCCCAGCCAACCCCGCTTTCACTTCTTGGAGACGGGGTTAGATGGGTATGAAAGTTAATACTCGGACCGCGTAATGTAATTCGGTCGAATTAAGGACACGTGTCTAATTCATTGGAAAAAACATATTAGGGACACATGTGGTCCAAGTCCGATGCATGTACTCACCAACCGTATTACGTACACAAGTGAATAATTGTATTTGTGCTTTATAAATACACGAGTTATTTAAGTATCACCAGAATGGTGGTATTCTATTTTTGTCACTAGGTAGCTACATATTTATCTAGATATTTTTAACGTTTTATCTAGATAACTGCAAAATATCTAGATGTCTATCAGGGGCCATATCAACAGCTTGGGTTAGTACTGTCCTCAGGGGCAATATCAACAGCTAGCGTAAGAACTGACCTCAGGGAAAATATCAACAGCCAGCGTTAAACATCCATAGGGATATTATCGACATCTAGCGATAGTACTATCCTAAGGGGCAATATCAACAGCTGGCGTTAGTACTATCCTCTGGTGCCATATCAACTGCTAGTTTTAGTACTGTCCTAAGGGGCAATATCAACAGCTAGCGATAATACTGTCCTCAGGGGCCATATCAACAGCCAGCGATAACACTGTCCTCAGGGGCCATATCATCAGCCAACGTTAGTACTGTCCTTAGGGGCAATATCAACAGCTGGTGTAAGTAGTGTCCTCAGGGCCAATATCAACAGCTGTCGTTAGTACTGTCCAAATGGGCAATATCAAAAGCTGGCGTAAGTAGTGTCCTCAGGGCAATATCAACAGCTAGCGTTAGCACTGTCCTATCGGTCAATATCAACAGCTGGCGTTAGTACTGTCCTTAGGGGCAATATCAACAGCTAGTTTTAGTACCGTCCCTAGGGGCAGTATCAACAGCAAGCGATAGTACTGTCCTAAGGGCCAATATCAACAGCTGGCATTAGTACTGTCCTCAGGTGCTATATCAACACCTAGGTTTATTACTGTCCCCAGGGGCAATATAAAGAGCTAGGAATAGTTCTATCTTAAGGGACAATATCAAAAGCTGACGTTAGTACTGTCCTCAGGGGCCATACCAACTGTTAGTTTTAGTACTGTCCTAAGAAGCAATATCAGCAGCTAGCGATAGTACTGTCCTATCGGTCAATATTAACAGCTGGCGTTAGTACTGTCCTCAGAGGAGGCCATATAAACAGCTAGGTTTAGTACTGTCCTCTGAGGCCATATCAACAGCTATTTTTAGTACCGTCCCTAGGGGCAATATCAACAGCTAGCGATAGTACTGTCCTCGGGCTATATCAACAGCTAGGTTTATTACTGTCCTCAGGGGCAATATCAACAGCTAGGGTTAGTTCTATCTTTAGGGGCAATATCAACAGCTGACGTTAGAACTGTCGTCAGGGGCCATATCAACAGCTAGTTTTAGTCCTGTCCCT
This sequence comes from Cyrtodaria siliqua, assembly GCA_037043455.1. Taxonomy (NCBI): domain Eukaryota; kingdom Metazoa; phylum Mollusca; class Bivalvia; order Adapedonta; family Hiatellidae; genus Cyrtodaria; species Cyrtodaria siliqua. The sequence goes on along the minus strand of JAWPHD010002440.1, from coordinate 243,276 downwards.
AGGGGCAATATCAGCAGCTAGCGATAGTAAAGTCCTCAGAGTCCATATTAACAGCTAGCGTTATTACTGTTCTTAGGGGCAATATCAACAGCTACGTTTAGTACTCTCCTCAGGGGCAATATCAACAGCTTATTAATGTCCTAAGGGGCAATATCAACACCTAGAATTAGTACTATCCTCAGGGGCCATATCAACAGCTAGCGTTATTATTGTTCTAAGGGGCAATATCAACGGCTAGGTTTAGGACTATATCAACAGCTGGCGTTAGTACTGTCCTTAGGGTCAATATCAACAGCTAGCGTTAGCACTACCTTAAGGGCCAATATCAATAGCTGGCGTTATTACTGTTCTTAGGGGCAATATCAACAGCTATGTTTAGTACTCTCCTCAGGGGCAATTTCAACAGCTCAGTAATGTCCTAAGGGGCAATATAAACAGCTAACGTAATTACTGTTCTAAGTGTCATATCAACATTTAGCGTTAATATTGTTATAAGGGGCATTATCAACAGGTAAGGTTATACTTACTTTTATTACAATCATATAGGGCAATATCAGCTGGCGTTAGTACTGTCCTCTGGGGCCATATCAACAGCTAGTTTTAGTACCGTCCCTATGGGCAGTATCAACAGCTATCGATAGTACTGTCCTAAGGGCCAATATCAACAGCTGGTGTTAGTACTGTCCTCAGGGGCTATATCAACAGCTAGGTTTATTACTGTCCTCAGGGGCAATATCAACAGCTATGGTAAATCCTATCTTAAGGGGCAATATCAACAGCTGACGTTAGTACTGTCCTCTGGGGCCATATCAACAGCTAGTTTTAGTACCGTCCCTATGGGCAGTATCAACAGCTAGCGATAGGACTGTCCTAAGGGCCAATATCAACAGCTGGTGTTAGTACTGTCCTCAGGGGCTATATCAACAGCTAGTTTTAGTACCGTCCCTATGGGCAGTATCAACAGCTAGCGATAGGACTGTCCTAAGGGCCAATATCAACAGCTGGTGTTAGTACTGTCCTCAGGGGCTATATCAATAGCTAGGTTTATTACTGTCCTCAGGGGCAATATCAACAGTTAGGGTAAATCCTATCTTAAGGGGCAATATCAACAGCTGACGTTAGTACTGTCCTCTGGGGCCATATCAACAGCTAGTGTTAGTACTTTCCCCAGGGGCAATATCGCCGGATAGCGTTAGTCCTGTCCTAAAACGAATACAGTCAGTACTACTTAACTCTACGAAAATAGCACCTACTAGCTTCCATCGCTTTTGTTCTGTTCTCAAGGACTATTTCAAGAATTAGCATCAGTAAAGTCTTGAAGGACAAAATAAATTCCTTAGGTCATTTCCTTGAAACACAAAAGGGACAATATAGTCATATCCTTAAACGGTTTCTCACCAGTGTGTATGCATACTTGTCTTTTCGTTTACCCTACCTGTTTGCAAGCAATGTTTTTTCCCCAATGAGTGCTTTTGATGAATGACCGTTCATTATTCGGGCAAGGTACATGTACTGTGAAACTGCCATCCTTCGAAGGGGATGTTAAGCCGTTGACCAGGCCCATGTACAGGAAGGGCCACACCCTATATAATTATGCTCGTTACATATGTTGCTGAAATTCTGTGTTAATCAGTGACAACATGCCAGCAAAGCCTTCCTCGGAAAAGTGGGCTAGCACCTCTCCCCATAACCTGAGACGGGTGGACAGAGTATATTCCACGCACCTCGTCTTGTTCCGTATTTGGAAACTCAACCTACTCAGATAGCTGACGTTTGCCTGTTAACGTTGTCGATTTGTGTTAGCTGTGTTCGGGTTTAAGTTTCAAAACACAGAATACGTGTCAGCGCGAGATATGTCGAAATGTAAAAATTCCAGAGATATTCACCTGAAAAACATTAACTAGTCTTACGCTTGGTTGTTAACGTTGAATATATTGCTGTATGGCGGCTGTTTATGCATGCATTGCTTGATCTCTTCATGAACCTGTCTTGATAAGGTCGACCCTGATACCTACTTATTCTAAAAGGGCATCACGGTAACTCTATTGTAGGTACGCGCCTTAGAGCTACGATTTTCACTGCTAGAATATACCAAAAGTATTAATCAAGTCACATTATAACTAAGACATCATGTTCTTGCATATAAAGCTACTGGTACTTTATAATGACAGAACAAATGGGTGGTATTTAAACTAAAGAACGTTTTTATTTTTAAAAATGGTCTGCTTTAATGTAATAAGGTTGTTTTAAATCGTGTGTCAGTACTGTCCTCAGCGAAACAATAAACGGATACAGTCAATACTAATCTCTGTGAAAATATCACCTGCCAGCTGCTCTGGGTTCAGTACTGTCCTCAAGGACAATATCAACACAGCTAGCGTCAGTACAGTCCTGATGGACATAATAAACTGCTTAGGTGAATTTATTGATACGCCAAAGGGACGATATATTCATAAACTCTGATATTGCACCTGAAACGGTTTCTCACCAGTGTGTACGCACACTTGTCATTTCGCTTACTCTGTCATTTGCAAGCAATGTTTTTTTTCCAAGTGAGGATTTTGGGCAAAGACCGCACTTCACATGTAATTAATAAATCGTGTTCTTGCGAATAAACCGATTGGTATATTATAGAAGGAAGAGGTGATAATTAAGCTAAAGGACAGTTTTGTTTTTTAAAAATAGTAAGTGGTAATGTCTAGGCGATGTGAGAGATGTCTCTAACACCCTTTAAATGTAATTACTTCAAACAGTAGGCGAATGTGCGTATTCATGCAGGATAAAATCCAAATATATTAAGTTTTTATTTCGTTAAATGGTATAATATGGTATTTCTCCTGTATACTTAATGTATCGGCTAATATTTCAGTTAAATCCTAGGCACTAGTAACTTCTACTTCTAATTAGGAAGTAGTAACTGCTTAGGAAATATGAATTAAAAAAAAGCATACAGATTCATATCCACGATTAATGCGTAATTGCGGCTGGTATAGCAGTTAATTAGGCACTAGTAACTTCTACTTTGCTAAAATGAGTAACTAGGCATATTCGGAAAATTAAAGGACAATAGAAACATCTGTACATCTCTCACATCTCCTAATATCTTAATGTATGTAGCTTATATGGCTTCTCACCTGTATGCATACTCACATTCGATTACTGTTTAAAAAAGTTAATTGAATTGATTTGTGTTTTAAGGCGCAACAACACATGAAAGGTTATGTGGCGCCTAACAGGAACGAACGTGCCAGGCTCATCCTCCATTTACATCAAGATAAAATATGAAGATTGGGCCTAGAACCTTCTTACCTGCAAAACTGGAGAATTGCTGCAAATTCTATAACAGACACTCCATTTACGATGGAGCCACGTTTTCACGTTTGCATTCGCGGTGTCATGATAAAGACCTTGAATAGTCATCATGACAAAAAATGACAAAATGAATATGAATGTGTGTGTGGGGACGAGGGTTGCCGGGGTGGGGAGGGTGGGGGGGGGGGGGGGGTCTACTCCGCAACCTTACGGGGAACAAAATTAAAGTTAACAGATGACAGAGACATCGTATTTCTCTTATCAGGATATCTCTCACATCTCCTAGACATTATCACTTGCTATCATTTAACGAAATATAACAGAATGGCTTAATATATTTGATTTATATGGCTTAATATATTTGATTTATATGGCTTCTCCCCTGTATGTATTCTCACATTCGCCTACTGTTTACTTCCTAAGCTGTTACTACTTCCTAATTATTGTTTAAACAGGAGGCGACTGTGATTATTTATATAATGCGTCAAAACTCAATATACAATATGTGACTTGTACGCATTATGTGACAAAAACAGTTGTTGTTTTGTGTTTTGTGCTTTTTGTTGTTGTTGTTGTTGCTGTTGTGTTGTTTGTGTTTTTTTGGGGGAGGGGGCAGTGGTTGTGGGTTGGCTGTAAATAGTGTTTTTTAAAGTTGCACAACACCCCTTATCTGGGAACAACGCGTGCGTGAGTGAGTGAGTGAGTGCGTGCGTGTTTGCATGCGTGCGTGCGTGCGTGCGTGCGTGCGTGCGTGCGTGCGTGCGTGCGTGCGTGCGTGTGTTTTGGTTATTACTTGTTTTTTTTAACTTGTCAATTCCTTTATCCGCCCCTGAGGAGGGTGCATGCTCCCCAGATTTTTTCTAAAGTAAGAAGACTTTATTTTATGGATTTATGCAAACTGGATCCGCCCATGCCCCCACCCCACTGCCTAACTAACAACCAACGAACAATCAAAATACATACGTTTCAGATTTTAGGTAGGTGTGCTCTCGGTGCCCGCACTGGACCCGTCCCTAGACCCATCCCACTACCACCTGTACATCCCAACCAGCAAAAGCTTACTATATACATATAATTATTACTTTTCAGATTATAGCCTGGTGCACCCATACCCCCGGATCCGCCCTTGCCCTCCCCGACTATGACCCTCTTCTCACCCAATATATTTCTTTGCCTCGGTGTCAGTTTATGTCTGGTTACGGCACTGTGCGTGAAAGTTATTGCGTGAACCTTATACATAGCATCATGACAGATGTATACTCCGCTTTTTGTGAATTAGAAAATGTGTGCTAGGAATCGAGAAGACATTCCATGCCGATATATTATATCCACCTTAGAACACGACATCCCAGACCATATCAGGACCCGATTTGCAATCAATTGTAACTATAAGAACGGTATTGAAACAAAGGCTGAAGGAACGCGTTTGGACCTAAAAAAATCTTTAAAACAAAAGGATCTTAAAAAAATAAAAAATCTGATTGCTTGTTTTTGTCTGGACTTTTATACAAATATCAAAACATATCAAATAATTGAAAAACTGTACACCAAAACTCCTACCCCATGTAAGAGACCGTAGTAGACATGTATACAACAGCAGAGCACAACATCAGAGCATATCAAATAAATGAAAAACTGTACACCAGAAACAATCCTACCCCATGTAAAAGACCATAGTGAAAAACAATTCGACGCCGTATAAGAGATCATAGTGAAAACAAGCATACACCATGTAAGAGACCAATATGGTCTCTTACATGGCAGTGGGGTAGGACATTTGGGTAGGATTGTTTTTGGTGTACGGTTTTTATTTTTTTTTAAATACGTTTTGATGTTTGTATACATGTCTATACAGAAATATAGTATAACAAAAAAAAGAGAAGTTTTTTGAGTTTTTTTCTGATTTGTTTTTTGCTTTTTTGTTTTCTTTTTTATGTTTATTTCCTTCAACCTGTCTATTGAAAATAACAATTTCTTCCCGTCATATTGTTGTGGTGGATGAGTGGTTAGCATACTTGGTCATACTTGCCTCTCGTCCCAGACGTCACAGGTTCGATTTCCTCGGGTAAGATAAGGCTACTATTAAAATATGCCATCCTCCAAAGGAGGTGTGTGTAAAGTCATAGGTCCGTGTGCAGGAGAGCTATACACGTCGTAATCGGTTACTCGTCAACAGAATTGCACATAATAAATGAAATTGCGTGTAGATAGTGGCAAAATATAAGAAACATATACATCTAATCTATTTTATAACTCTAGCACAATAGCATGTGTTTTTTCAATATCGACGTGTGCTTCAACTAAACGATTACAATAGAAAACTTCCTCCCCTTAATCTGTTATAAATGGCGTTTTCACAATAAAATCGCAGTATATTTGTGTTGCGTCCCTTTTGTTGTGAACCGCCATTTAGGGGCATAATTGACAGCTGGAGCTTCTTCGGGGCATTATTGACAGGAGGGGCTTAAACAACAGCGAGTGATTTGAACCCTACTGCCAAATGCAACCCCAAGCTGCATTTTTATATAAGCTACCTAAACAGCATGTTTCGGGCCTCATTCCTAAGTAAATTTGTTCAGCAGAAACCGATTTTCTTTTTTTTTAGTAACTGTGACCTTGACCCTAGTGACTTCAAATACAACCTTAAGCGTCCTTTTTATATAAACTAAATACACAGCATGTGTCAGGCCAATATAGGTTAAGTTATTGAGCGGAAACTGATTTACATTCAAACTTTTAACTGACTCATAATTCATTTTACGTATATTCAATCACGGGTATTTTAAGAACCTGTGAATAAACATATTTTTTTATCAGCGCATATACATTATTATATGCTGATTAAAATAATAGGTTCATTCACAGGTTCTTAAAATACCCTTGATTGAATATGCGTAAAATGAATTATGAGTTGGTAACTCTTAATTCCACGCTCACGTTTTGGAGCTTGACCAGGTTGGTTAAAGCTGTTTAAATTGTGTCTACAGAGTTTTGATTCTCAAAATATGTAAACTGTATGAATACTTCGTCGTCAGTAGGTTTAGAAACAGTGTAGATATGTTGTATATGTACCTGTTGATGGTGGGATAGCTACTTTAAATATAAACAAGATTTTTTGACGGAATTCAACAGCGGTCCAAAAAATATAAAAGTAGCGTTTTGTAGGGTTGAGCTCAAAATCTACACTAAAATTACACTCGGGGATAATAATACACGTGCGTACAACCACGGTGAGCTACACGGGAAAAGTTATACAACGCAAGACATATCTGCAATTGTGACTTTTGGTTCTGAGGGTGTTGAAGTTTGTACCCGTGTTATGTTTGAACTGTTAGGATTTTTGCAATAATAAATTCTGCAAATATGTGAATTGACATAATTCATACGATAGCTTATTAAGTTTCAATAAGTTGTGCTTGTTTTTAAATTATATCCACAAAACACAGGTGAATAATTACATACATTTTGTTCAATGTAATATAATCAAAACCTGATGCGCTGATGGATGTCACGTGAGCAATATAATAAATATTGTGGTCCCTGCGACATAAACAAACAATAAATAATCAAAAATTTCCCTGAAAATTCACCAACTTATTACTATAGACTAATTGGATTCTATGCTCGTGTGTTCATGCATGCATTTCACTGCATAAAAATCTGAGAGTTATGTGTTTATGCTCAACATATGCTTTACTTACGGACAGTGTCCCTTTAACAGTATTAATGTTGAGTCCCAGCGATATTTACAAACAATAAATAAACTCTTTTCACAAATTTATTATTATTTGAATCTATGCTCATATTTTCACGTATACATTTCACTGAATAAAAATTATTTCCTTAAGCTCAAGAGTCCGTTTAAGTATATAACTTTTGAGTTTTGTACAATATTAATGATGTTCGGATATACCAGTTGGTCGAAACATAATTTGATAATGTCAGAGCATTAACATAAATTAAAGAATGATCTATACTGCGTATATCCACACTTACTTATAAAAGAGAAAAACACATATAAGATTTCAGTTTAATTTCATTTGAAATAATATCGTGTTCAGTACTAGATTAGTGTATTACAGGAATATTAACAACGTCTTTAATTACCATTGAAGCTTTTATATTCGAAGACCATCGTGCATTTTTTACATATTGGTTATTTTCAACAAAACATGGCGAGTTCTATATACTTAATATTATTAGTTCCATTGTCACTTTTGAATTAGCAGGTTTGATCACGCAGTACTTTAAACACATGCCTTCTTATTTCTATGAAAGCTAATTACGGAACGCAATTAGTGTAAGCACAGCACCCTCCAGGGTGATCATATCATTCCGGAAGATCATAACGGACATTCCTTCGTTGGTCTGGTATTATTTGTCAGCTGACTCTGCAACAGAAAAAGCGTGACAGCAGCTAAACGTGGACCATAACGCGGAATGTGCATGCTGGGGAAACATATCAACAGTCGCGCAGTGTATTAGAACTAAAACCAAATATGACTTTGGATGTAATTATTCTGATAATCATAGCAAGTATCGGTAAGTAATTATAGCCAGTATAGGTAAGTAATCATAGCCGGTATCGGCATGTAATCATAGCCAGTATCGGTAAGTAATCGTAGCGAGTATCGGTAAGTAGTCGTAGCCAGTATCGGTAAGTTATCGTAGCCAGTATCGGTAAGTAATCATAATGAGTATCGGTAAGGAATCGTAGCCAGTATAAGTAATCAATCGTAGCCAGTATCGGTAAGTAGCCAGTATAGGTTATTAGTCTTAGCGACTATCGGTAAGTAATAATAACGAGTATCGGTAATTAATCGTAGCCAGTATCGGTAAGTAATCATAGCGAATATTGGTAAGTAATCATAACGAGTATCGGTAAGTAATCATAGCCAGTATCGGTAAGTAATCATAGCCAGTATCGGTAAGTAATAATAACGAGTATCGGTAATTAATCGTAGCCAGTATCGGTAAGTAATCTTAGCCAGTATAAGTAAGCAATCGTAGCCAGTATCGGTAAGTAATCCTAGCCAGTATCGGTAAGTAATCGTAGCCATTATCGGTAGTAATCGTAGTCAGTATCGGTAAGTAATCGTAGCCAGTATCGGTAGTAATCGTAGTCAGTATCGGTAAGTAATCATAGCGAATATTGGTAAGTAATCATAACGAGTATCGGTAAGTAATCATAGCCAGTATCGGTAAGTAATCATAGCCAGTATCGGTAAGTAATAATAACGAGTATCGGTAATTAATCGTAGCCAGTATCGGTAAGTAATCTTAGCCAGTATAAGTAAGCAATCGTAGCCAGTATCGGTAAGTAATCCTAGCCAGTATCGGTAAGTAATCGTAGCCATTATCGGTAGTAATCGTAGTCAGTATCGGTAAGTAATCGTAGCCAGTATCGGTAGTAATCGTAGTCAGTATCGGTAAGTAATCATAGCGAATATTGGTAAGTAATCATAACGAGTATCGGTAAGTAATCGAAGCCAGTATCGGTAAGTAATCTTAGCCAGTATAAGTAAGCAATCGTAGCCAGTATCGGTAAGTAATCCTAGCCAGTATCGGTAAGTAATCGTAGCCATTATCGGTAGTAATCGTAGTCAGTATCGGTAAGTAATCGTAGCCAGTATCGGTAGTAATCGTAGTCAGTATCGGTAAGTAATCATAGATAGTATCGGTAAGTAATCGTAACGAGTATCGGTAATTATCTTAGCCAGTATCGTTAAGTAATCTTAGCCAGTATTGGTAAGTAGTCGTAGCCAGTATTGGTAAGTAGTCGTAGCCAGTATCGGTAAGTAATCTTAGCCAGTATCGGTAAGTAATCATAGATAGTATCGGTAAGTAATCATAGCCAGTATGGTAAGTAGTCATAGTCATTATCAGTAAGTATTCATAGCCAGTATCGGTAAGTAATCATAGCCAGTATTGGTAAGTAATCATAGTCAGTATGTCAGTACGAGTAATCATAGCGAGTATCATATGTAATCATAGCCTGTATTGGTAAGAAATCATAGCCAGTATCGGTAATTAATGATAGTCAGTATCGAAAGTAGATAAGGGGTTTCCAGTGGCTCTTTTGTTTTGTAATCATGCTATTTTTGCATTTTAATTAATTATTTATATCCGCCATTAATTAATTATTTATGTCGGCCATTTTGGATAAAAAAGAAACAGTTTCCAGAATTTGAGATTTTTAAAATTTGTTTCATGCTAGTCAATAGTTCATAATCACTTCACTTCAATAGTGTATTATTCCACTGCAGGACTGCCAGTGTACGTTACAGAGAGCACGGTGTCTGTGTTAGCGGGTGATGAGGCGTTACTCTCCTGTATCCTTCCGCCGCATCTTATAGACGACAATACTACGGTAATTTACTAACAAGCTTAGCTTTTATAATACATTTTCCCTTTAAAAAGGTTTGTGGGTGTACATGAGAAAAGCCATTAAATACTGTTGCAGTAGCAATACAAAACAAGAGGCCCAAGAGGGCCTGTGGACGCTCTACTGGCTCAAGATAAAGTTTATGTACAAGGGGCCTGTATAAAAGTCTTTCAAAAATCATTCAACCAGAACATGGCAATGATAGGTGCAACTAGGCTTGGTACTGATCATCCTTGTCAAGTTTCGTCTATATCCTGCCAGGGGTTCAGGAGAACTAGCCCGGAAAATAATTGTGGTATCAAAATCCTTTAAAGGGCCATAACTCTGCCAAATATCTGTAAACCGGAATGTGACGATGACATCCACAACTAGGCTTGGTGTTGATCATCCCTGCAAAGTTTCATTGAAATCTGGCGAGGGGTTCAGGAGAAGTAGATCAGACAAAGTTTGTGTATTAAAACCTGTAAAGGGCCATACTTTTGCCAAAAAAAGCACTCAACCGGAATACGTCAATGATTTGCACAACTAGACATGCATTTGATCATCCCTAAAAAGCTTCGTTTAAATCCGGCCAGGGGTTCAGGAGAACTAGTCAAAACAAAGTTTGTGTATTAAAACTTTTTAAGGGCCATAACTCCGCAAAAATCATTCAACCAGAACACGGCGATGATTTGCACAACTAGACATAGAATCGATCATGCCTAAAAAGTTTCGTTTAATCCGGCCAGGGGTTCAGGAGAACTAGTCAGAACAAAGTTAGTGTATTAAAACCTTTAAAGGGCTATAACTCCGCCAAAATCATTCAACTGGAACACGGTGACTATGTACAACTAGGCTTGGTACTGATCATCCCTGCAAAGTTTCAATGAAATCCAGCCAAATGAAGGCCCTTTCGTCTTAATGAGGCCAAAATATAGCAGATATATTTCAGAAAATCAAGGGCCGTGACTCCGATGTTAATGGTCCAATCTGGCTGGTTTTTGAACTTAACCAAGCTTTCATTGATATTAACAATCAAGTAAAGTTTCATAAAGATCGCATGAAAAATGAAGGCCCTATCATCTTAACGAGGCAAAATATAGCATTTTTAAGTAAATCAAGGACCATAACTCAACTGTTACTGGTCCGATCTGGCTGGTTTTCGAAACTGCCTGAGCTGTTATTGATATAAACAATCAAGTAAAGTTTTGTAAAGATCAGATGAAAGATGAAGGCCCTATCGAATTAACGAGGCAAAAATATAGCATTGTTAACTAAATCAAGGGCTATAACTCCGCTGTTAATGGTTCGATCTAGCTGGTTTTCGAACTTTTTCGAGCTGTTATTTATATAAACAATCAGGTAAAGTTTGGTAAAGATTCGATGAAAGATGAAGGCCCTATCGTCTTAATGAGGCAAAATATAGCATTGTTAACTAAATCAAGGGCAATAACTCCGCTGTTAATAAATCGATCTAGCTGATTTTCGAATTTGTCCGACCTTTCATTGATATTAACAATCTGTGCAAGTTTGGTAAAGATCAAATAATAAATGAAGGTGCTAGAGTGTTCACAAGGCCTATTAGGGCATTTTTCAGCAAAACAAGGGCCATAACTCCGGTGAAATTATTTCGATCTTGCCGGTTTTCGAACCTGTACGAGCTTTCATTGATATAAAGACACTGGCAAAGTTAAGTAAAGGTCCGATTAATATTGAAGGCCCTAGAGTGTTCACAAGGCAGAAAATAGCATTTTTCAGAAAAACAAGGGCAATAACTCCGGTGTTACTGATCCGATTTAGCTGGTTTTCGAACTTGTTTGAGCTTTCATTGATATTAACAATCTGTGCAAGTTTGGTAAAGATTAAATAAGAATGTGCTAAAGTGTTCACAAAGCAGAAAATGGCATTTTTCAGAAAAAACAAGGGCCATAACTTTGGTATTACTGACCCAATTTAGCTGATTTTCGAACTTGTCCAAGCTATCATTGGTATTAACAATCTTTGCAAGTTTGTTAACGATCAAATAATAAATGAATGTGCTAGAGCGCTCACAAGGCAGAAAATAGCAATTTTCAGAAAAAACAAGGGCCATAACTCCGGTGTTACTGATCCGATTTGGCTGGTTTTCGAACTTGTCCGAGCTTTTATTGATATCAACAATCTGTAAAACAGGGGCCATAACTCCGGGGAACTTTATCCGATACGGCTGGTTTTAGAACTTGTCCGAGCTTTCATTGATATAAAGACACTGGCAAAGTTTCGTAAAAATTTGATTAATAATGAAGGCCCGAAAGTGTTCACAATGCAAAAGTTAACAGACGGACGGACGGACGACGGACAACTCGCCATCCCATAAGCTCTGCTGGCCTTTGGCCAGTAGAGCCAAAAATGACACCAACATGTTAAACCAATGCAAAATTGGCGGAAATGTGTTGCAATAGCAGCTGGACTCTTTAACACGCGTGAAATAAAGGGTTAAAACATGTCATATCACGGAAATAACCGAATGTTCTTTATGACGCTTTCAGCGGAGTGATACGGAAATTATCGATTAGTTACGATTGTATACGATTTGTCACGTTTATGGTTTGTCGTCTGCATTCCATCCTGTTTTTGCGCCAGATTATTGGTAATACATCTACATGTGTACATCGAACTGTCATCGTTGATCATAAGTCAACGAAAATGACTTCACTAGTAATGCCAAAAAGATGAAATAAAAGAGATGATAGATAGATAGAAGTACAATAAAGAAATAAATAAGGCATATTACACGGACCATGAAGAGAGTTTAACAAATTTATAAGAAATCCAATGATATAGAACCATCCGTGGATGAAATAGCTACTTGTGACCATTCATTTTCTGAATTAGACACGTTCAAATTCAATGGCATTCATTTTAAATCAAATTTTGGAAAAAAATAAATGTCGTGTACACTTACGCGACAGACGTGAACAAATCAGAATGGGATTACATCTGTTAATAACATTATTGTTTTCTCCCTGGAAAACAGCGTAGTAAGTTAGCTGAAACTGACAATTGATGAAGGATATGATAAATAGATAAAAAAAATGTTTATTTTCATATCACACCCTAAAGCACTCGTGAAAATATAAGTTTTCTCACTTCTCGATGAAAATAAATCCTATATTTATTCAAAACAAACAAATATTTTCTATTTATTTCATTTTAATATCAAATAGTTTATTAATAATGACATAAACAACAGTATATTTACTCAAATGTTTTTTTCTTCATTAAAACAACCATCGAAAAATGTTGGCATATCATTTAATGGCATGAAAGTATCAAAAATGGACCCGTTTTTGGTGAAAACAAGTAACACAATAAGTGTGTAGGTCCAACTGTGATCGGATTGATACCAGCGGCCGTTTAAACGTTCAACATGTTTACAGAGTACCTTGACCGGAATTGAAAATAGAAGTCAGTCATAGGCTAGCACTGGTTTTGCAAACTGGCACTCGTACGTACATGCAAGCCAAATAAGGCTGAGGGTCTTCACTTGTCACAGTACTCCGGATAGTGTACCTTTGCAATTCAAAGCTGATGAAGTACATGGCTGAGATTGTGGGATTAATTTATAAATATCTGCATGTTTATTCCTGCATGTATGAGTAAATGTGACACATTACAATATAATATTTGTTATCGCATTATCAAGTTGAACAAATGTCAGACAATTTTACGAAGGAAAAAAGAAACGTTTGGAAGGATCGAAAATCAGGGTACCGTGTTTTTTAAAGCTATCTATATTAAGGACTGATATTTATTTTTTAAACGTTACTATTTTTATTCATTATTTTAATTATACAGTACCTTCTTCAGGTATACTGGACGTATAATGATGATATTATCACGGAGAACGAGAATGTGACGTCACATGCAGACCGATTCTCACTTTACAGACCCTATAAAAGTGACTGGTTAGTGATTCACCCACATCATTCCCACATTTTTGGACTATTCACCAATGCTCCGAAATATAAACGAAGGGTTCTGTTGCACGAAATCATTTTAATGGAATATAGCAATTACATCACTACAAGGAGAAGTCAAATTCCCCAGCCGAGCCGATTTGGCAGAGCCTGCACGGCCTTAGTGTGTGTGTGTGTGTGTGTATGCGTGAGCGCGCGCGCACACGTGTGTGCGTATGTGTGCGTGTGTGTGTGTGTGCGCGCGCGCGCGTGTGTGTGTGCGCGTGTGTGCGCGTGTGTGGGTGGTTGTGGGTGGTTGTGGTATCTAACATATCTGACAGCACCTGGTCACCTCATTCTCAACATCTCAGTCAATCTTTCTCGAATGCACCCAAAAGGAACAAATAATTGATAACGTTATACTAACATGGCAGCAGTTATACTTCTGGCATGGCAGTAGTTATACTACTGGATCACAGTGGATCTCCGCCAAAAGCAATATTATTAAGTACATCAGGCCTTTTTCTAGGAAAGTCTACAACTTTAAAAATGCTCCAATTCATGATAAAAATGTCAAACAAATTTTAGCTTTCCAAAAAGCTTCGTTCTAGAGTTTTTTTCTGTAAATTTTAAGTTATAAAAAGCCAATAGTTGAAGACTAGGAGGCGTGTTTTGTGGGATGTTTTGCATCTTATAATAGCTACATGCGTATATTTCCGCACATATGGGGGAACAGAATGATGCACTTGTCACGTGATTCAATTTCCCACTATATGTCATGACATAAAAATTGCAATATCGAAGTCTCAATACCAGTGAATCTTCACAATTAGATACTGAGGAAGGGTTCCAGGCTATTAGGCGAGGTGTTCCAATTGCCGTTTACCATGATTTTGGAAGACATCGCTTCTTATCATTGGAAGGGGCTGGCGTGGCGCAGTCGGTAGCGCGGCGGATTTGTAACCGGAGGCCCAGGGTTCAATCCTCCGTGGTGCCACTGAGATCCGTCGGTGTGTTCTTGGGCAAGACACTTTTCCTTTTCCGTCGGATAGGGACGTAAACCGGGCGGTCCCGTGTATCGATCTATCATCCGAGCACGTTAAAGAACCATAGGAATCTATTCGATAATAAGAGTAGGGCAGGTTCCCGGATTCCTATGTATCCGTCCCCTCTCTCTGGGGCGGCTATAAATAACCTGTATTGTGTTGATGAGCCGTTAAACAACATTCAATTAAATTCTTATCATTGGAGCTCTAACGCTTACTGGGTCACGTAGTGCAATGTTGACTTTAGATCTTCGTTCTCAAGAGAACGAAGAATAAATCAAAATATATTGCTAGCATCGTGTTGTTCATGTGTTGAAATCACCATACATGTTCAATGGAACTGGGAGGAAAACTATTAAATTAACCCTGCTGCGTAGACAGGCTAGTGCATTACTTTGCAAAATGAATTGCCATCTGAAAAGGGGTCATTTTAGGCCCATGTATTAAGTTTTTGCCATTTAGAATAGAAAAATATCGATATGTGTCAATTCGAAGGCTGAAATATCGATATGTGTCAATTCGAAGGCTAATCCTTAGACTCCCACAGAAAGCCTGACATACTCCCTTTAAGATATGAAAATATTTTTAAAGGGAATTCTTTTCGAAAAAGCGCTATCAACATTTAACCCTTTTATTCATTCATATAATTATGTATCATTCATTTTTAAAAGGAGTACATTTTGTATCAAATCCTAGCGCATTCTTTTTAAACACTGCCCTATCATCATCTCTTATTGTGAGTGTATGTAAGGAGGCGGAGCTAAGGTCGTGCTCTGTCGTTCATCATCTTTTATTGCGAGTGTATGTAAGGAGGTAGAGGTAAAGCCGTGCTCTGTCTTTCATCATATTTTATTGCGAGTGTATGTCAGTGGGCGGAGCTAAAGCCGTGCTCTGTCTTTTATCATTTTTTATTGCGAGTGTATGTTAGGAGGGTAGAGTTAAACCCGTGCTCTGTCTTTCATCATTTTTTATTGCGAGTGTATGTTATCAGGGTAGAGCTAAACCCGTGCTCTGTCTTCATCATATATTTTATTGCGAGTGTATGTAAGGAGGCGGAGCTAAAGCCGTGATTTGTCTTTCATAATCTTTCATTGCGAGTGTATGTCAGGGGGCAGAGCTAAAGCCGTGCTCTGTCTTTCATCATATTTTATTGCGAGTGTATGTCAGGAGGCGGAGCTAAAGCCGTGCTCTGTCTTTCATCATCTTTTATTGCGAGTGTATGTCAAGGGGCGGAGCTAAAGCCGTGCTCTGTCTTTCATCATATTTTATTGCGAGTGTATGTAAGGAGGTAGAGCTAAAGCCGTGCTCTGTCTTTCATCATTTTTTATTGCGAGTGTATGTAAGGAGGTAGAGCTAAAGCCGTGCTCTGTCTTTCATCATTTTTTATTGCGAGTGAATGTTAGGAGGGTAGAGCTAAACCCATGCCCTGTCTTTCATCATTTTTTATTGCGAGTGTATGTTAGGAGGGTAGAGCTAAACCCATGCTCTGTCTTTCATCATATTTTATTGCGAGTGTATGTAAGGAGGTAGAGCTAAAGCCGTGCTCTGTCTTTCATCATATTTTATTGCGAGTGTATGTAAGGAGGTAGAGCTAAACCCGTGCTCTGTCTTTCATCATTTTTTATTGCGAGTGTATGTTAGGAGGGTAGAGCTAAACCCATGCTCTGTCTTTCATCATATTTTATTGCGAGTGTATGTAAGGAGGCGGAGCGAAAACCGTGCTCTGTCTTTCATCATATTTTATTGCGAGTGTATGTCAGGAGGCGGAACTAAAGCCGTGCTCTATCTTTCATCATCTTTCATTGCGAGTGTATGTCAGGGGCGGAGCTAAAGCCGTGCTCTGTATTTCATCATCTTTTATTGCGAGTGTATGTACGGAGGTAGAGCTAAATCCGTGCTCTGTCTTTCGTAATATTTTATTGCGAGTGTATGTCAGGAGGCGGAGCTAAAGACGTGCTCTGTCTTTCATTATCTTTCATTGCGAGTGTATGTCAGGGGGCGGAGCTAAAGCCGTGCTCCATCTTTCATCATTTTTATTGCGAGTGTATGTTAGGAGGTAGAACTAAAGCCGTGCTCTGTCTTCCATCATCTTTTATTGCGAGTGTATGTAAGGAGGTAGAGCTAAAGCCGTGCTCCGTCTTTCATCCTCTTTTATTGCGAGTGTATGTTAGGAGAGTAGAGCTAGACCCGTGCTTTGTCTTTCATCATCTTTTTTGCGAGTGTATGTTAGGAGGGTAGAGCTTGACCCGTACTCTGTCTTTGATCATTTTTTTATATTGCGAGTGTATGTTAGGAGGGTAGAGCTAAACCGGTGCTCTGTCTTTCATCATATTTTATTGCGAGTGTATGTAAGGAGGTAGAGCTAAAGCCGTGCTCTGTCTTTCATTATCTTTTATTGCGAGTGAATGTTAAGAGGGTAGAGCTAAACCCGTGCTCTGTCTTTCATCATTTTTTATTGCGAGTGTATGTTAGGAGGGTAGAGCTAAACCCGTGCTCTGTCCTTCATCATATTTTATTGCGAGTGTATGTAAGGAGGCGGAGCGAAATCCGTGCTCTGTCTTTCATCATATTTTATTGCGAGTGTATGTAAGGAGGTAGAGCTAAACCCGTGCTCTGTCTTTCATCATTTTTTATTGCGAGTGTATGTTAGGAGGGTAGAGCTAAACCCATGCTCTGTCTTTCATCATATTTTATTGCGAGTGTATGTAAGGAGGCGGAGCGAAAACCGTGCTCTGTCTTTCATCATATTTTATTGCGAGTGTATGTCAGGAGGCGGAACTAAAGCCGTGCTCTATCTTTCATCATCTTTCATTGCGAGTGTATGTCAGGGGCGGAGCTAAAGCCGTGCTCTGTATTTCATCATCTTTTATTGCGAGTGTATGTACGGAGGTAGAGCTAAATCCGTGCTCTGTCTTTCGTAATATTTTATTGCGAGTGTATGTCAGGAGGCGGAGCTAAAGACGTGCTCTGTCTTTCATTATCTTTCATTGCGAGTGTATGTCAGGGGGCGGAGCTAAAGCCGTGCTCCATCTTTCATCATTTTTATTGCGAGTGTATGTTAGGAGGTAGAACTAAAGCCGTGCTCTGTCTTCCATCATCTTTTATTGCGAGTGTATGTAAGGAGGTAGAGCTAAAGCCGTGCTCCGTCTTTCATCCTCTTTTATTGCGAGTGTATGTTAGGAGAGTAGAGCTAGACCCGTGCTTTGTCTTTCATCATCTTTTTTGCGAGTGTATGTTAGGAGGGTAGAGCTTGACCCGTACTCTGTCTTTGATCATTTTTTTATATTGCGAGTGTATGTTAGGAGGGTAGAGCTAAACCGGTGCTCTGTCTTTCATCATATTTTATTGCGAGTGTATGTAAGGAGGTAGAGCTAAAGCCGTGCTCTGTCTTTCATTATCTTTTATTGCGAGTGAATGTTAAGAGGGTAGAGCTAAACCCGTGCTCTGTCTTTCATCATTTTTTATTGCGAGTGTATGTTAGGAGGGTAGAGCTAAACCCGTGCTCTGTCCTTCATCATATTTTATTGCGAGTGTATGTAAGGAGGCGGAGCGAAATCCGTGCTCTGTCTTTCATCATATTCTATTGCGAGTGTATGTCAGGAGGCGGAACTAAAGCCGTGCTCTATCTTTCATCATCTTTCATTGCGCGTGTATGGCAGGGGGCGGAGCTAAAGCCGTGCTCTGTCTTTCATCATCTTTTATTGCGAGTGTATGTAAGGAGGTAGAGCTAAAGCCGTGCTCTGTCTTTCATTATCTTTTTTTGCGAGTGTATGTTAGGAGGGTAGAGCTAAACCCGTGCTCTGTCTTTTATCATATTTTATTGCGAGTGTATGTAAGGAAGTAGAGCTAAACCCGTGCTCTGTCTTTCGTAATATTTTATTGCGAGTGTATGTCAGGAGGCGGAGCTAAAGACGTGCTCTGTCTTTCATTATATTTCATTGCGAGTGTATGTCAAGGGGCGGAGCTAAAGCCGTGATCCGTCTTTCATCATTTTTATTGCGAGTTTATGTAAGGAGGTAGAACTAAAGCCGTGCTCTGTCTTCCATCATCTTTTATTGCGAGTGTATGTAAGGAGGTAGAGCTAAAGCCGTGCTCTGTCTTTCATCCTCTTTTATTGCGAGTGTATGTTAGGAGGGTAGAGCTAAACCCGTACTCTGTCTTTCATCATTTTATATTGCGAGTGTATGTTAGGAGGGTAGAGCTAGACCCGTACTCTGTCGTTCATCATTTTTTATTGCGAGTGTATGTTAGGAGGGTAGAGCTAAACCCGTACTCTGTCTTTCATCATTTTATATTGCGAGTGTATGTTAGGAGGGTAGAGCTAGACCCGTACTCTGTCTTTCATCATTTTATATTGCGAGTGTATGTTAGGAGGGTAGAGCTAAACCGGTGCTCTGTCTTTCATCATATTTTATTGCGAGTGTATGTAAGGAGGTAGAGCTATAGCCGTGCTCTGTCTTTCATCATCTGTTATTGCGAGTGTATGTTAGGAGGGTAGAGCTAGACCCGTACTCTGTCTTTCATCATTTTATATTGCGAGTGTATGTTAGGAGGGTAGAGCTAAACCGGTGCTCTGTCTTTCATCATATTTTATTGCGAGTGTATGTAAGGAGGTAGAGCTAAAGCCGTGCTCTGTCTTTCATCATCTTTTATTGCGAGTGTATTTAAGGAGGTAGAGGAGCTAAAGCCGTGCTCTGTCTTTCATCATTTTTTATTGCGAGTGTATGTTAGGAGGGTAGAGCTAAACCTTTGCTCTGTCTTTCATCATTTTTTATTGCGAGTGTTTGTTAGGAGGGTAGAGCCAAACCCGTGCTCTGTCTTTCATCATCTTTTATTGCGAGTGTATGTTAGGAGGGTAGAGCTAAAGCAGGTGTTGGCAATGCTTTTGTTTTAGTGATATTAACAAGATCATGAAATCTGTTCGGTTTGGAAACAAAGAATCCCTCTTTACAATGTACTTATTTTCAGTCATGTAATTAAACTACAGATAGAACAATCGCCTAAATGACATAGCAAAATAATGATAATAATAATACGCATGTACATATATATGTGAGGAACGGTACTTACAAAATCCATCGAGATAGATGTGGTGTTTGCTTGTTTTAAAGCTATATAACCTCTGTATGCTTCATCAGGTACCTAAGAATAAATCCGACAATGTCGATGGATGCTGGTGAGTACACGTGTACTGCCGGTGAAACATTCCAGTCAGCTATCTTGCTCATAGTCGAGTGTAAGTATATAAAATACCCATTGGTTTTTGCATTGGGTTGTGTATGTATTAACATTTAAATGTTGTCTTTAAACCTGCTTGTCACTTATATGGCCCAAATCTGCCAAAAATAAATCCACAGAAAAGTGAGGGTCATGTATCTTCTAAGAATAAACTTGTCGCATGAATGAATGCTCCCTTTAAAAACATAAACACTGAGATGCCAAAATACTGTATTCATACACTCATTTCCATATAAGAAAAATCATTTCAAAATTCACCATTTGTACATGAATGATTGAAAAAAGGAACAAATAGATAAACAATGTGATATAAAAAGAAGAAGAAAGAAACGAGACTTATTTACTAGGCCGACAATTCCTGTGATGCCTCTATACTCTATATCGATACATATTCATATGTATATCGATATACGTATCGATATACATATGTATCAATTTATTGGATATACATTTTACTAATTGACATATATATAGTAATCTGTGTTAGAAATCGATGCACCATAACTGTGCCATGAGTGTTTCACTATAACTGCACCATGAGTGTTTCACTATAACTGCACCATGAGTGTTTCACTATAACTGTGCCATAAGTGTTTCACTATAACTGCACCATGAGTGTTTCACTATAACTGTGCCATGAGTGTTTCACTATAACTGTACCTTGAGTGGTTCACTATAACTGTACCATGAGTGGTTTCACTATAACTGTGCCATGAGTGGTTCACTCTAACTGCACCATGAGTGTTTCACTATAACTGTGCCATGCGTGTTTCACTATAACTGCACCATGAGTGTTTCACTATAACTGTACCATGAGTGGTTTCACTATAACTGCACCATGAGTGGTTCACTATAACTGTGCCATGAGTGGTTCACTCTAACTGTACCTTGAGTGGTTCACTATAACTGCACCATGAGTGTTTCACTATAACTGCACCATGAGTGTTTCACTATAACTGTGCCATGAGTGTTTCACTATAACTGCACCATGAGTGTTTCACTATAACTGTGCCATGAGTGTTTCACTATAACTGCACCATGAGTGTTTCACTATAACTGTGCCATGAGTGTTTCACTATAACTGTGCCATGAGTGTTTCAGTATAAATGTATTATGAGTGGTTTCACTATAACTGTACCATGAGTGGTTTCAGTATAAATGTATTATGTTTTGTTTTTTTACATAACTTTCATTTAACATTCATTCTTACTGTAACATAGGTGGTTTCACTATAAATGTATTATGGTTTTAATATGAAAGTGACATGACTGGTTTCATTATTATACATTATGATTTCTTTATAACTTTAACATATTTTCACTATAAGTGTAACACGGTTGGTTTCACTATAATACATGTATTATGGTTTCTCAAACGTTATAACTTTAAAACAGTTTCACTAGAATTGTTACAATGTTTCACTGTAAATATAACATTATTTTACCATAAATGTTAACTGCGTGGCCGAGAGGTTAACGACGTTGCGATGTAAACCTTTTCGCCTCTCACCGCTGCGGGTTCGAATCCCACTGGGAGCTCGACTTGTAAAGGAGGAAGTGTTCTTACGGATGGCGGTAGGTGTACAGTACTGGTTCTACCCAGGAAAAGTGAGTGATCAGCCTCCACCACAACAAATCGACCGTCATATATAACCTTACAAGCATCATACAAACAAACTGTATTTATCTTTAACATGATTCTTTTTATTTTTACATGCATGTCATTTCTGTGTATTTATTCATTCACTCCTTCATTCGTCACGTACAGCACGACCAGAGATTGTCGGCTACGACACCAACCGCATCTACCTACAGGCATGCCGATCTGTCAGACTGACAATGTGGTGCAATGTAACCGGTCTTCCGTTCCCAAGTATAAAGTGGTTCTTCAAGAAGACGGACACCAGTGAACAAACAGGTTAGTACTTTATAAATATGTTAACGGGACACACGGCAGTCTTGAAGTTTCTATAAACCATTAACAGGGTGTGTGTAGTTCTAACTTCTAAGGAGTATAGTCCCTCTAGCATTTGAGCCCCGAAAGAATCCCTTGTTGATTCGGCATTATGTGTGGACTTACGAAAATGTCCCCACAGAAACAGCATTAACGTGTGTGTGTGTGTGTATTTCTAAGGATTATAGTCCCTCCACCTACGACAGGCGTCCTACTCGATGATTATAGGCACAATGTCTGGACTTTTATCTGTGTGTTGTTGTGTGATGTGATGATATGTCTACTTGAAGCAGCGAACTCAATGGTTTCTTTATAGTGCTGCCGCACTGGAATACCACGCCGTAGTAGACATGATACCCCCACCCACCCAGTCACATTATTCTGACACTGGTCAATCAGTCGTAGCACTACCCATTATTTGCTCGTCAGGCAAGGGTTACAAGTGACTACTCCATTTTTAAAGTCTTTGGTATGACGCGGTCAGGGGAACAGCATTAACATTGCAACTCGACTCATTAATTCAGTAAAATGCTATCTTTAAACCTTCTTGCATATAATTAAATACCAAAATTAGATTCCAATTGTCTTCGTTACTGTATTCTATGAACTGTTTAAATATATTATTGGTGCAGTATAATCAGAAGCAATATGTAAATACACTATTTGCTTTAAACTATTCTAATAATTATTATTAATGATTGCAAATATGCAAGTTATGTCGAAAAGCTAATGGGACGCCGCGAGTTTTAAACAAATTCAAGATTTCGTTGGGTTCGTTTAACATGTACCATCTTGTTCAATTACAGGAGTGTATCTGCCAAACAATCGTTATTATTGAGAGTTCTGAAAGAATTATCAAAATGGGATAATAAACAAAGAAGATATGATCATTTGAATGTCCTATTGAAAAGGATATGGAAGCCGCCATTTAGAGAACTACGACATTATTGAACTAAATTACCATATATGGAATATTTTGTAAATATGGTAATTTACTGATTTATATGAATGAAAGCATAGCAACTGTATGATAAATAAGACATTTAAGTGTAATAATTCATTGTATGACCAGTAAAGGCTTTTCAATTCATTTTCAGTGATTTTCTTTGCTTTAAATGATATTTATCAATATTCTATATATGGTAATTTAGAACTCTGACGTCATAGTTCTCAAAATGGTGGCTCCCATATATAGGTTTAAGAACAACCTTCAAATGGTCATATATTTGTTTATCATCCGATTTTGATAATTCTTCCACCTTTTCCCAAGTTTTCCAGAACTCTCAGTAATAAATGCTTTTCCATTGTATGCCAATATTCCATTTAAGGTTGACTAAACTTTTTTGTTAATTTATTATTTATTTTAATGCAGATATCAGCCTGTCCTATCAGAAGATACTCATTTCGGAAGTGTTCGAGTCTAATACCGGCATATACATATGTGACGTCACAAATAAACATGGCCGAGCCTATTTGGAATATCACGTCAGCGTAATTGGTAAATGTTTGCTGAATGTCATTCAGGCTGATTTAAATTTTCACTGTAATTTGGATCGATACTATTCTAAAATATATTTGTGATTGAATACTTCTGTATTCATTTAGCACTCAGCATTCTGTATTCATTTAGCACTCAGCATTCTGTAATCATTTAGCACTCAGCATCAGTAGCGGATTTAACGGAAGTGTGTGTGTGTGTGTGTGTGTGTGTGTGTGTGTGTGTGTGTGTGAGAGGGGGCGGGGGTGGGGGGGGGGATCCTTACCGCACCACAACTTGAGATTTCAAAAAACAATAACATAAAACACATTAAAAATAAAACACTAAAAGTGCGGATATAACGTTTGGACCCGCCTGTCATGTTCCGATTTTGAATCTACAAATATCTTGAAAGTTGAAATCTCTCGAAGAATGTGTACCCTATATACATGTTTTGTTGCTGCTTTTTTTCGTGTTTCAATGTATAAATAAAATGATATATATATATATGCATACGTTCATGGATATACAGTGTATGTAGATCTATGATACGTTTACTGAATGGGAGTTCCAAATGAATAGATATGTGTTTTATGTCCCATTAACACATCATGTTTGGTAATATAGGGACAACCTTAGTGGGAGATTAGAATAAGGAAGAAGTTTCAGACAGGCCTCTGTCAGGGAGCGAAAACACGCGGGCACAGAGGTCTGTTGCTCTAATGCCAAGGTCTTATCTACTGGCAGAGGTCTGTTGCTCTAATGTAAAGGTCTTATCTACTGGCAGAGGTCTGTTGCTCTAATGCCAAGGTCTTATCTACTGGCAGAGGTCTGTTGCTCTAATGCCAAGGTCTTATCTCCTGGCAGAGGTCTGTTGCTCTAATGCCAAGGTATTATCTACTGAGCTACCGATGCCGCTTTTTGAAATAAAATTCACCCTATTATTATAAAAAACAGCATCAAGGTCAGTCTTAAATAAGCTATTTTCATTTTTGTTTTGTTTTTCAGGCACTGAACCATGCGTCGTCAAGATGTCCGCGGAAGTAACACATACCACGACTTCTGTTTCATATATCCCAACTTCGTCTTTTATATCTAATTCTACAATGACCGTTTCTACACCTCATTCTACATTGTCTGTTTCAGCCAAGGTCACGAGAATCTCGCCACCAGGTCACGTGACAGTTACTGCGCATGGCTCATCTATGCGGAGTGCCTCTACTTATCCAGTTTCGCATTCAAAAACTTACTTGGCCTTCCTCAGCATGTACTATCTCCCTGGCATGTTGATGTTTGTCTTTGACTAGGACTATACATATTTACGTTGCAAGGTACATGGTTTTACGGACTACGGCGCAGTAGCAATTGTACGGATATTGTTTAATTGTATTCAGCAACAAGAGTATAACAACGTTCAATATGACAATATGCTTTCAAGTTAGCAGAAGTTAGAACTTGTTTTAAAAGTGAACTTCCACTTTAGTAAAGGAAGGTAATGGTCAAGAATCACCAGTTCGTCACTTTGGAAGATACCTCTTTAAACCTTCATTAAATACATTTTACTTCTTCATACATTTAAGGAAACGTTAATTGGTACTGCAGTCGGAACATCACTTAGCTATGAACGATATATTCAACGGAAATTAACGAGTTTATACTATTGATACCAATCTGCTAATTAAGTGCCAGCAAAAGCCAAGTGTCACGTTTCTTTAATACATTTTACGAATGCATGTATTTACATAGATAGAAGTAGCAGTTTTGCTTCGACTATAAAAGTTGAAGAGGGTGGAATGGACGGTAATTGGTTGAATCAATATTGCTGGATCATGCTGTGTGCAGTACTTCTCTCTATAGAAACAGTGTATGTATGTATGTGATTCCATATTTCATCAAATCTTCTGTCAAGCTGTTACTACGTTAACATTTCAGACTGATGCGTATATATGATTATACTTACAGAAACACTTTATTTTCATTTTTGATGTTTTTTTCCAAAAACTTGATCAACAATATAACCATATGTAACTATATATGTTTAAATTGGTTGACTGGAAATCTTTTACCATTTTTTTTAAAAATAATATGAATACTTTAGCTTTGTACGAGGGTCATTCAATAAGTTCTGTCACTAACGCGTTTTAACAATTATGTGCTCGTTGTGAGTGTTGATGTTTGGTACCAAATGAAAGAGAGTTTCAATACCATTTCATTGATGGTAAAATGAATGCTGTATCTTTTGTGTGACGAAAGTTGTGGAACATTTAATACACATCACTTATACATACTGAGGCATTTTCGTCATGATTTTTTTCAGGTATGTTAATTGTTACTTTTTTAAATGCCTGTTTCTCTTTAAGTACTTGTCAAAGACCTTTGAAATGTCTCATACATTACCAGTTATATCTGTGCATTACACGATTCAGAATTTAAGCATGGTAGATGAAAAGGCATTGCATTAGAAATTAACATTTTAAGCTAACGTTTAAAATTAATTTAATGATAAATGGACGTTTTTGGATGATCAATATTTTCACTAAACATTGTACAAAATTCTACATGTGTTGAATATGAAATTTAAACACTGAAGGACAATGATTTGTAAAAAAAATCTGAAAATATATTAATACTATAAGAATAATTACGACATTTAAAAGATATTATAACATTTCCGTAAACAAAATGAAGAAAATCAGTGTTATTTCTGCTAAAATTAAGTGATATGCATTCACTCATATCTGGTTTGCAGCAAGACCTTTCCGAATTCTCGACAATCATTTTTATGGATTATGGGCGAATAACAACAGATGGCGTACAAGAAAATTTAAAAGCATGGAACTATTCAAATAATTTTTACAACGTTTTGTAACAAGGACATTTTCAGAGATGCCAGTATCCAAAAGGTGTGGTAAGGGGAGGTAATTCAGGGGTATAAATAACCTGAAATTTTTCATTTTTGTTGTGGAATTTACGAGAGCGAACCCAGTAGTACTATAAATACACTAATTTATCACAGTGTAATATCCAGTTCAAAAGCCTAGTGACAGAACTTTTTGAACCACCCTCGTATGTAACCAAAGCTCTAAAGACAATACCATTGATCACGCTACGATACTCTACGCTACTAAGGATCTGACAACACTGCATTGGAGGTCACGTCGAATTGACCTTACGATTAGCCAATCAGATTTCAGCCTACAAAATTGCTCTGTATAGACCACTGCGCATGTCGCGTTTCAGTAAACCGCTGTGGAGCAGTCTACGCTCGGTATTGAAAGAGACAATCTCCGTAACTTTTAGCTTACAAAACACAAAATAATTGCGTTGACAAACATAACACACCAACCATTATTGAATATTTACTGGAAAAAAAAGAAAAGATTATTTGAAAAAGATTGTTTGACGGAATTTAATAGCGGTACAAAACAAATTACCGATTTGTGGGATTGAACCCACACTAAATTTACACTCGCAGGTCAATAGTCGAGCTCGCTGTCAACTGAGCTAAGCGGGCCAGGTGTACTATGTCTCACTATTTAGAATATCTAATGTCGTATTAATTTCGATGGAATATATATTTTCAAAACACACGACAGCGTCCATGATTTTCTTCGTATTTTGATATAAAACATGCCATTCAGTGCATTTCTTTTAATTTATCGTGCAATCCACAGCAATAACACACGAAGACTTTATCTTTTTTCGGATATAGATCTATGTGTTTTATGTGGAATTTCGTTTGTTCAGTTTACTCGAACGTTATCTGAAGTGATATTGATCAGATGAAAGGTCGATTTGACGTGACCTCCAAGGCAGTGTTGTCAGATCCTATAGCGGAGAGCATCAAAGCGTAATTCGGATATGATTTTAATGAGATTGACGTAACTGCAAAACATAAACACTCGTTAATTTGATATGTACTTACAGTAATTGGGTGTTCTAGTATTCCTTTATTTTATACTGTTAATGGATTGTTGTAATTATATGAATATTTACGATTTGTATGTATATATATATTCTAAAGTCTAATAAAACAATTGTATTCTGTATTAATACATGCTTGAGTTATAGACAGTATTTCTGGTGTCGACACATAAAACATAGATAACGCATCATACGTCAGCACCTTCGACGGAACCTTTCTCCATAATTTATTTAAAATGTCACCGTGTTTATAAAACTGCAGTAACAAACTCCGCTAAAGGCAACACTGATCTCTTCCGTTAATGTCTAGTCTAAAGAAAATGTTCAATGAAAACCGCGTAGAATTTCAAACGCTGTTACCTTTAACGTAGGGGTTGTTTCTCTGAACAGACAATTTGATTGAGGTTATAGCCTTAAAGTGGGCACATGTAATGCAGGCTTTTTCTAGAAGAATCTAAAATGTAACCCTTAACCCGATACATATATATAATGGACTGTTCTTAGGACCATTCCATTAAATATGTGACAAGGGGGTGTTTTTAGGGGACACTGTTAACCCTGATTAGCCTGCGAGTTACACGCAGGCTGATCTGGGTTTACAATGGACGCAAGGCTATTACTACGCCCATCTCGATGTTTAAAAAAAACAACTCAATGAGACCATACCCTGTCTATTACTTATACAAGGGTGTCATGCGCTGCTTTTTTTTTTTTTTTTTAAAGTTTATCACGTTTTGGCATCATTTAGTTCCTTCACGCTCATCTCTTAAGAAGACATGCGACATGGTCCGGAAAATAAGTGGTAAAGGTAATTCTAGTTCTGTAAATCATCTTAAAACAGATAATGGAGATATAACATCTGTCAAAGATATTATAAACACTTTGGCAGAAACTTTTTCGAAAAATTCTTCTTCTGAAAATTGTCAACCAAATTTTCTGAAAAACAAGAAACTAAAAGAACAGAAGAAGCTGAACTTCAAGTCAAAAAACTTGGAGAAATACAATAAACTATTCACTCTCAAAGAACTTCGAGAGTCCCTTAAAAAGGCTCATGATACATCAGCTGGTCCTGATGATATCCATTATCAATTACTAAAACATTTACCTGAATCTTGTCTCTCTACCCTTCTTGATATATTTAATAAGGTTTGGGTGACGGGAAACTTCCCCGATTCTTAGCGGGAAGCAATCGTTATTCCAGTCCCCAAACCTGGAAAGGATCATACGGACCCAATAAATTATCGCCCTATTGCTTTAACGAGTTGTATATGTAAAACCATGGAACGAATGATTAATGAGAGACTCGTTTGGTACCTGGAGTCCAACAAGCTGATAACAAAGTATCAAAGTGGATTCCGGCGCCAACGAGGCACAACAGACAATCTTATTCGATTTGAATCATTTATTAGGGAAGCTTTCATAAAAAAGAACATCTAGTCGCTGTATTTTTTGACTTGGAGAAAGCTTATGATACTGCATGGAAGTACGGTATTATGAATGATCTTCATGACCTTGGTCTTAGAGGCCGATTACCCATTTTTATAGAGAAATTCTTAGATGATAGACAATTTCGTGTCCGAATGGGTTCAACCCTCTCTGATATTCAGGAACAGGAGATGGGTGTTCCACAGGGCAGCATACTCTCTGTCACACTTTTTAATATAAAGATTAACAGTATAGTAAAATGCATCAATCCAGGTGTGGATTGTTCGCTATACGTTGACGACTTTGTTATATGTTATCGTGCAAAAAACATGAATACTATCGAGAGACAATTACAACAATGTCTAAATAAACTTCAGACCTTGTCTGATGAAAATTGTTTTAAATTGTCTAAGTCTAAAACTAATTGTATGCACTTTTGTCAACTTCGTAAACATCATGAAGATCCGCATCTAACACTGGATGGGTCACCAATACCAGTAGTGGATGAGATAAAATTCCTTGGTCTTATTTTCGACCGTAAATTAACGTTTATACCACACCTTAAATACTTGAAGGCCAAATGCCTTAAAGCTCTTAATTTACTTAAAGTTGTTGCAAACACTAATTGGGGAGCAGATCGAAAAGTCCTCTTGCGACTTTACAGATCTCTTATCAGATCCAAGCTGGACTGCGGCTCGATAGTATATGGATCGACTCGCAAGTCGTACTTGCAGATGCTCGACCCTATACATAATCAAGGATTACGACTCGCCTTAGGTGCCTTTCGTACATCACCAGCCGAAAGTCTATATGTTGAAGCTAATGAACCATCACTGTCTCATAGACGGGACAAATTAGCTCTTCAATACGCCATTAAATTAAAGTCTAACCCTTCAAACCCAACTTTCGATAATGTTTTTAATCCTAGCTGTGAACCTCTTTTTGATCGAAAACCGAAGGCCATTCGACCATATTAAACCAAAATTAAGAGACACTGAAATCGACCTAAATTTGATTGCCAAGTACAAAGTACCACAAATTCCACCGTGGACTTGTGAAACACCAACAATTATTTTTGATCTTTGTAATAATAACAAATCCAGCACAGACCCTACTGTCTTTCAAAGCAAATTTAACGAAATTAAATCGAAATACAGTAACTTTCAACATATCTACACAGATGGCTCTAAAGATGGAGATAAGGTAGCTGCAGCAGCTGTTGTTCACAAACACAGCATAAAGAGCCGCCTGCCCGACAAGGCCTCTATCTTTTCAGCTGAACTTAAGGCAATTGAACTTGCCTTAAATTATATTCAGGAATCTGATGATGACCATTTTGTAATATTTTCTGATTCCCTTTCATCTCTTCAAGCACTGGGTAATATGAAACATAATAACCCAGTTGTGCTTCAACTTTTAGAAAAGTACAATTCTCTTATAATTGATAATGTTATTATTTTCTGCTGGCTTCCAAGCCATGTAGGAATACGTGGTAATGGTAGAGCTGATAGTGCTGCTAAGGCAGCATTAGATTTACATATAACTAATACCAAATTACCTTATACTGATTTTAAAAGTTGTATTAACACATATATTCGTAACTCTTGGCAAGCCGCTTGGGATTTGTCAGTTAACAATAAACTCCATCCAATTAAACCGTTACTCGGAGAATGGCGTTCTTCTAGTGGACCCATTCGTCGAGAGGAAGTTGTCCTAGCCCAGTGCAGGATAGGGCATACACGTTATACTCATTCATATTTATTACAAGGTGAGCAATTACCAGTTTGTATACCCTGCTTTGCACCGTTAACGGTCAAACACATATTATTGGAATGTGTAGACTTTGATCCTATGCGTCAAAGGTACTACAATAATGATACTATGAAAGAGTTATTTGATACTGTAGATTTTAGTCTTGTTTTAGATTTCCTGAAAGAGATCAGACTATATAAATCATTGTAATGTGTTCTTATATATATTTACTTGTTTATATACCCGTTGACGGGCATTTGTTGATTTACATACATAGTTTATATTACACCTGATCATCCCTTATTTTTTTTAATAGTTTTATCTTTATATATTTACATTAATTTTTAATTAATACTTCATTTTTCATAAATTTTTGCGCACAATATGACCTATTTATTTGTCGACGTGCCGTAAAACACCATTCATTCATTCATTCATTAGTTCCTTCATAATTTATAATAATATACATGCAGAATACGTTCTGTTATGTTCTGTTTTAACTTTAACAAAGCATGGAAAATGAAAATATGTGTTAATCTACACAATTTGCTATTCACTCATAACCAAGTGTGGGTTTTCTCCAAGTCATACATATGGTTATTTTCGTCTTAATGCTGGTTATTTCTCCTCAACTTAATGAACTTAATTGATGTTAGTAATTCTAATTATTGGATCGTTATCTACCCACCAAAGGAACACTTGCTTCAAACTTGAATCCAGTGGGTATGCAATTTAGGATACTCTGTTGCCATACCATCCCATTATTGCAGTCTTTAATAAAGGCGTCGCCAAACGAGTCGCACTGTATAAACCTGTGGGTGTCGTTCGGGTGCGGATGGTACTGGACATTCCCGGGGAAATCCTTTACGCAAGGGTTGTCAGTCCCGCTGTAGAGATCCGGGACCACGACCTCGTTATAAAGGCACGTTTTCGCACGGTCGGAGTAGTATTTATGTTCTGGGCAGCTCAAAACGGTCCCGGAGAAAGCAAAGGTGCCGCACTTTATAAACATATTTGTCGAGCGGATACGGCCAGATGAACATGAGTTGAGAAATGTGTTTCGGCGTGCATGGATTGGTCAATATTATAGGAGAAGCTACATACTGACGTCATATCAAATTTTCCAAATGATACTAGTATCGATCGAGGGCGAGAATGGGAGAAGCTACGGTAGATGTTGGTTGAGGCGGAGTTAGTGTCGACGGTTGTTGCGGGGTTAGCATTGCGGCGGTGGGTGGTGAGGTAGACTGCGGAGTGACGGTGACGATGAGCTCTCTCGTTTTGCATTGACTGGTGAGGATCTCATATACCTGACCTTGAGGGCAGAAAATAACTAGCAGGACCCCGTAGCGGCAGTATAAATATCGTTCGTGATATAATGGATGAGGGGCGATGAACTTGTCCGAACGGGAGCACATGCCCTGAGGTTCGGGCTCTGAAAAATTGACATTAAATCTATACATTTTAGCCACACCTGATATGTTTAATATCAAAACACAATAAGTCATAGAATGATGTTATATTAATTAGGTGTTTTCTTATTGGCCCAGTTCCAAGGACTGTCATATCGGACCAAGGCCGAAGACCGCGGGCCAATATGACATTCCTTGGATCAATAACTCGGACATACACTTAATTAATGTGAAAACACTTAATTAATGGCAATTTTATTCATAATAATATCATATTATTAATTAACTGAACTATATTAACTGTGTTTTACTAGAAACTCAATACATAATACGACGCAAACTAGGCCAATATGAACCGGAAGTCGGCCAATATGAAAAAACAAGACCAATATGAAGAAACTCGCCAATATGTGTTTAAGTAACGTCATTCACGTTAAGTGACGTCGTTAACGCTCGCTTACCAACTTATAATTTAAATTAATTAATGCTACTATAAATAAACGTAACTCATGTCAAACTAATTTTTATTAATATAAAAATACATTGTAGTGGAATTTATTAATTAAGTGTTTTCATATTGGCCCAGTTATTGGTCCAAGGACTGTCATATTGGCCCAAGGCCATCAATATGTTATTACTTATAGCTTACAGTTCGTTTTTGTGTTTAAAAACTAGGAAAATAAAGAGACTAAATATGTTGTTGTGTTGGAAGTAGTAGGCTTGTCCCACTAGATCTATACCTAATTTTTTTCCGATGAAAGTGATACAACTCCAGTCATAAAATCTGCCTTCAATCTGGTCCACATTTATGATGGGTGTATATTGTGTCAATTTGGCACTCTTGTTCATTATCAGGTCACGGTGTATATTGTGTCAATTTGGCACTCTTGTTCATTATCAGGTCACGGTGTATATTGTGTCAATTTGGCACTCTTGTTCATTATCAGGTCACGGTGTATATTGTGTCAATTTGGCACTCTTGTTCATTATCAGGTCACGGTGTATATTGTGTCAATTTGGCACTCTTGTTCATTATCAGGTCACGGTGTATATTGTGTCAATTTGGCACTCTTGTTCATTATCAGGTCACGGTGTATATTGTGTCAATTTGGCACTCTTGTTCATTATCAGGTCACGGTGAATATTGTGTCAATTTGGCACTCTTGTTCATTATCAGGTCACGGTGAATATTGTGTCAATTTGGCACTCTCGTACATTATCAGGTCACGGTGAATATTTTGTCAATTTGGCACTCTTGTTCATTGGTCACGGTGAATATGTGAATATTGTGTCAATTTGGCACTCTTGTTCATTATCAGGTCACGGTGAATATTGTGTCAATTTGGCACTCTTGTTCATTATCAGGTCACGGTGAATATTGTGTCAATTTGGCACTCTTGTTCATTATCAGGTCACGGTGAATATTGTGTCAATTTGGCACTCTCGTACATTATCAGGTCACGGTGAATATTTTGTCAATTTGGCACTCTTGTTCATTGGTCACGGTGAATATGTGAATATTGTGTCAATTTGGCACTCTTGTTCATTATCAGGTTGATACAAAATCGGCCGCTTGACAGCAAGTTTTGTTACTTTTTCGCGATACTGCTCGTTAAAAGTTTGTAACCATTCTGAGCACGTATCATCATTGTGTGCCTTCAAATGTTCCGTCAAAAATATAACATCAGCACAAAATCCCGAGAGCATGGTATTGTTCCTGAAAATATAAAGTTTAATACATAATTAATATTAATTGTAAGAACAGTATAAGCAATTTGTCTTTGCATAGTATCAATTGTTGATATTATTACGCCAATCGCTTATAGTATAATAAGACGGAATAGTGAATACTAGGAAATGCTATTTATTTAAATGATATAAATAAAAACACACATTTCAAGTACTTCAGGATTTAAACCTAATATCGATATTGTATACTGAAGTACATGCTCTAAGGTAAAATTACACTATGGACTTGATTAGCACTTAACCGTTTATTTAA
Source organism: Cyrtodaria siliqua (assembly GCA_037043455.1). NCBI lineage: Eukaryota > Metazoa > Mollusca > Bivalvia > Adapedonta > Hiatellidae > Cyrtodaria > Cyrtodaria siliqua. The sequence continues at coordinate 209,433 of JAWPHD010002440.1, read as the reverse complement.
TCTATAGTACACTAAATACGCAGCAAGTGCATTGACGATTGGGTCGATACCGCCAGATTAAGACAAAGTGCGGCCTGGCTAAACGATTAATAAACGTCAATCAAATATCAACATATGCTGCCAATATGGTTGAATTTCACCGCTGGAGGCTGTTTGACACATCTATTCTGATACGAGCAAATAAAGAAAACAGTGAATATGACTACATCTTTCATAAAAACTATGACATACATTCATAGCCAGTTACTTGCAAACAACCAACCAGAAAAGACGAAAGATGTTATGTTGAAGTAAATGTGTACGTATTGTGTCTAATGAACTTGGCCCATTTTATTAAACAATTTACAACAATTTTGATTTTAGGTAATTTCTTAAATGCCTTATTATAATTCTCCCACCTCGCAGTCCCTACCCACCCACAGCCAGATCGGAATAATTTCACCGGAGTTATGGCCCTTGTTTTGCTGAAAAATGCCACATTAAGCCTTGTGAACACTCTAGCACCTTCATTTATTATTTGATCTTTACCAAACTTGCACAGATTGTTAATATCAATGAAAGCTCGGGCAAGTTCGAAAACCAGCCATATCGGATCAGTAACACCAGAGTTACGGCCCTTGTTTTTTTTCTGGAAAACGCCATTTTCTGCCTTGTGAACACTCTAGCACATTCATTTATTATTTGATCTTTACCAAACTTGCACATGTTGTTAATATAAATGTGTGAAGAGAACATGGGTATTTTGCGATGGTGCGCCGTCAAATTCAATCTAGTTCATGATTATTTTAAAACTGAATGACCTACAGGTTCATTAAGATGATAGGGCCTTCATTTTTCATCCGCTCTTTACGAAACGTTACCACATTGTTTATATCTATGACAGCTCGGACAAGTTCGAAAACCAGATCGGACCAGTAACAGCGGAGTTAAGGCCCTTGATTTAGTTAAAAATGCTATATTTTGCCTCGTTAGGACGATAGGGCCTTCATCTTTCATCCGAGTTCCGTCGGTGTGTTCTTGGGCAGGACACTTTCCTCTTAGCCTCGTCCGTCGGATGGGGACGTAAACCGGGCGGTCCCGTGTATCGGTCTATCCTCCGAGCACGTTAAGGAACCATAGGAATCTATTCGATTATAAGAGTAGGGCACGGTTCCCGGAATCCTATGTATCCGTCACCTCTCTCTGGGGCGGCTCTAAATAACCTATACTGTGTTGATGAGCCGTTAAACAACATTCATCTTTCATCCGATCTTTCGAAACTTTACCAGATTGTTTATATCAATGCAGTCTCGGACAAGTTCGAAAACCGTCCAGATTGGACATTTACATCGAAGTCATGGTTTTCTGAAATATGCTATATCGTTGCCTCATTAAGACGAAAGGGCCTTCATTTGGTCCGGATTTCAATGAAACTTTGCAGGGATGATCAGTACCAAGCCTAGTTGTACATAGTCACCGTGTTTCAGTTGAATGATTTTGACAAGAGTTATAGACCTTTAAAGGTTTTAATACACAAACTTTGTTTTGACTAGTTCTCCTCTGGCCAGATTAAACGAAACTTTTTAGGGATGATCAATTCCTTGTCTAGTTGTGCAAATCATCGCCGTGTTCCGGTTGAATGATTTTGGGCGGAGTTATGGCCCTTTAAAGATTTAATACACAAACTTTGTTTTGACTAGTTCTCCTGAACCCCTGGCCGGATTTAAACGAAACCTTTTAGGGATGATCAATTCCGTGTCTAGATGTGCAAATCATTGCCGTGTTCCGGTTGAATGGTTTTTGGCAAAAGTATGGCCCTTTAAAGGTTTTAATACACAAACTTCGTCTGATCTACTTCTCCTGAACCCCTCGCCAGATTTCAATGAAACTTTACAGGGATGATCAGCACCAAGCCTAGTTGTGCATATATTTTCAGATATTTGGCAGAGTTATGGCCCTTTAAAGGATTTTGATACCACATTTTTTCCGGGCTAGTTCTCCTGAACCCCTGGCTGGATATAGACGAAACTTGACAAGGATGATCAGTACCAAGCCTAGTTGTACATATCATCGCCATATTTCGGTTGAATGGTTTTTGGTAGAATTATGGCCCTTTAAATGTTTTAATACATAAACTTTATCCAGATTAGTCTCTTCTGAACTCTGCCAGATTTTAGCGAATCTTGGCAGGGATGACCAGTACTAAGCCTAGTTGCACCTGTCATTGCCATGTTCTGGTTGAATGAATTTTGCCAGAGTTATGAGCCCTTAAAGGTTTTAATACACGGACTTTGTCTAGACTAGTTCTCCTGAACCTCTGGCTGGATTTCAACGAAACTGTGTAGGGATGATCAGTACCAAGCCTAGTTGCGTATATCATCACCATTTCCGGTTGAATGATTTTTGAAAGACTTATGGCCCCTTATACATAAACTTTATCTTGAGCCAGTAGAGCGTCCACAGGCCCTCTTGTTTCCTATAAATTGGAAAATCATTGACTTTGCTCTAGTTTATATTTTATTTTATGCAGTGATCTTGGTCATTGAAGAGTGTGGACAAATAAAAAAAGCTAGTTTAATACTTTGATACTGCCATATCTGCCATCTTCCCAATGAAGATGATCAAGGAAAATTATATTATATATAAATAAAAAAAGTGCAGGGGTCAGAGGAGTGAGGACGAGTTTGGTTTTGTAAAAGAGAAAGAAGCCAACACGTGTTCACTATTTTACAGACTTTTAATAATAGATATGACATAATGTACAGACATATAAATAATTACAGGATACTATACATGAGTGAATATACCTGTACATATTTGTAAGGAACATGATTTTAATGGCATCTGCTACAAGCTACCGTACTGTGCCAATGCTGTCCTGATCTAATAACAGGTTTTCTGAGGAAAACCTTGTTAATTAATAAGAATTCAATAACATTTTATAAGAGCGCCTCTTTAGCATTTTGCAAAGCGCCCAGATAGCGAGCGCCCAGATAGCGTCTGGGCGCTCTACTATTAGGGGAAATAATGTATTTATAATTATAGTTATTATTAGGAAACTGTAATGTATGTCCGAGTCATTCAAAGAGTTACCCAGTAATACTAGACAGAATTGTAACTCGGCAACATAATTATACTCAACTGTGGACAGCATTGGCATAGCACAATACTCGTACATCATGACACGAGTAGTAAATAGTATTATTTTACATAGGAGATGTTTTACTATTACCGACTTCAGAAACTACAATCTGGCTGGATTAGTGCAGAATGTACATACGATTCAGAAAGACAAAGTTTCCAGTGTAAAATTTAAAATCATTTTGAAAATTAATGCCGTCTAAATCACCACTATTGGTACAAACTATGTAATGTGCATATTATTTGACAAGTTTGTCTATTATAGTGAATTAAAATCAGATTGATTTGAATTGGGCGTTTTACAGAGCAACAACACAAGAATGTTATATGGCACCAACAAAAATGAACATTCCAGGCTCACTCTCCATTTACATCTACAGAAAAATACGCAGAATGGACCTAGAACCTTCAGAACTGCAGAACTGCAGAGTTGCTACAAATTCTCTTGTAAACACTCCATTTTTCGCTGGCGCCACAATCATTGTTTTCTGCCACAACTCCAGTAGCACCTGAAACAATACAGGGATGATGATGAAGACCTTTAATGAACAAGGCAAAAATGATGTAAAAATGATGTAATGAACACTTATTCAAAGGGATTTTACCCTCTCATCAGTGGCCCTACTCTTGCCTGGAAACTGAATTAAAATCATTTGTTAAAAAAATTATCCGTTTGAAAAAACGACCCGAAAACAAAATCTTTTTATACCAGTTTTCTATAAATTAGTTTTAATATGTTATTTGAAAAATGTTACAACTGCAAATTTCATAATCCCGTCATGAATTAAGTCAACAACGCTTCACAGCAAAAAGGTTATATGATACCAACATGAATAAACATTTCAGACCCACCCTTCAATTATGTCAAATCATCCCTTATTTGTAAATAGTTTTATCTTTATATATTTACATTTTCATTTCTTCATCTTTCATCAGCCCCGTGTGGTTCCGGGGGCACCATTTGGTTGCGGGGTAAAGAATAAGGCCACTGCAGATCCCGTTGGAGGGGAAGGCAGAGGGGTAGAACCCCCCCAAATTTATGTTCATTTTATCATTTTTTGTTCATGCTCATTAAAGGTCTTCATCATGACCCCTGTATTGTGTCAGGTGCCTTCTCGCTCATATCTCTAGGGCTGTGGCAGAAAAACTATAACGTGGCTCTAGCGTAAATGGAGTGTCTACAATAGAATTTGCAGCAACTCTGCAGTTCAGGGTGAGAAGGTTCTAGGCCCATTCTCCGTATTTTATCTCGATGTACATGGAGGATGTGCCTGGCATGTTCATTCCTGTTAGGCGCCATATAACCTTTCATGTGTTGGTGCGCCTTAACACCCCAATTCAATTCATATTTCATCAGTTTCTGTGCACAATATGACCTATTTATGTGTCGACGTGCCGTAAAACACCATTCATTCATTCATTCATGTCATATTACTATACAGATGGACCTAAAACTGTTACATCCGCAGAATCGCAGATTTCAAGCAAATTCTGTTGTGAACAATACCCCTTACGATATGCAGGAGTCGCTAACCTCATGTATTCTATGTCTTTACTCACCATCAGGACTGGCTAATTAATTCACCTTATTTAATAAGTCATCAGTGTATATTACTAATCTAATATAAATATGTTATATAGTTTAATATATGTCGATATTTTGTCTACACATTGCACAAATGGAACCAACTATATATGCAGTGTTATCACTATCAACTACAGTTATTTATCGTGTGATCACTGCAGTATGGTGGGCTATAATAGTTATTTATTGCGTGATCACTGCAGTCTGGTGGGCTATAAATCCTGTATACCGCATAAATTGGCATTCTATAAATGAACAAGAATTATCACTGTGACAAATGCCCCCAAAGAGGTTTTGACCTTTGACCTCTATGTGTGACCTTGACCTTGGAGCCACGGACTTGAATTTTGCAAGCGACACATCGTCTCGCTGTGGTGAACACTTGTGCCAAGATATTTGAAAATCCGTCCAGGAATGTCAGAGTTATTGACCAGACACGATTGTACAGACGGATGGATGGACGGACGGACGACAATGCGACTACTATATGACGCCCTTCAGAGGCATAAAAACAAACACAGTTTTTATGAAATTAAATATTGTCTATCAGAGCATTTACCAGTGATTATTACTTGTAAACATTACAGATGTGTTCATGCTTAAAGGGACACATGGCAATCTTGAAGTCTGCATGAAGCATTAGAATTAGCACCTCCAGCATTGTTTTAACTTTAAACCGGCTTGCATATAATTAAGCACAATTCTGAGTTTTCAATATCTTCGTTAATCTACCACATTTAAATATATTATTGTTGCAATATATTCGACAATGAGTAATATGTGTAAAAACAATTTGCTTTGAATTATTAATGATTGCAATATGAGATATATTTACTTTCTGGGAAAACATTATGCAAGCAAATTAAATGTTTTCATTATTTCTTGAAAGGAGGGATGAAGATGGATGATACCAATTTAGAAAAACGATCCAAAAAAGTATGCCAAGGTCATTCATATTGACCTACTTTTATTAGAAAACATTTTTCTGTCGTATAAATGAAAACATTTTTCTGGGTCGTATAAATTAAATAAGTGTGAAATTTGAAAGCTCTACGACTTTCAGTGTCTGAGAACGTACGAACAAAGGTAACACCATATAGGAAGATCTCAAAATTGTTGTGCGTCTCTTTAATAAAATACAGACTCAATAAATTTGTAACAAAATTGGTTTCTCTTTCTGAGCCGGTTTCTTACATTAAAAAGTACTAAATACATAATAAATATTCTACAGTTTTACGAGTATAAATATGAAAATTGTTTTATACAATTTATACATTACATTTAACATTAAGTAACACAGTGCTAAAGGTACAGTACCTAATGCTGAGTAACAATGTAAATTATGGGAACGTAAAAAAACAACTTTAATATCAAGATATAATCAAATACGGACCAATAAATCATACTTAAACTGAAAACCGCGTCTTGGTTAAAATGCAAAAATCTAAATCCCCTCCCCAACCCTATAAGAGATTTGCCTCGATTCAGCTTCCGGTCTGAGAAGCACTAATACAAATGAAATTGAAGAGGGACGAGGGCCTGGACGTACCTCCAGTATACGACGCCATGTTATCACATGACCAGACTAAGTCACGTGATCTCCAGCATTAAACACCAATCAGCTGATGAAGGCTAGGCGATATAGACGAAATATCCAAGTAGGTACTAATTTTGCCCTGAGTAATGGAAAATTCAACCAATTTAATGAATCCAGAGCCAGGAAACAACATATGTAGTTGTTTTTATATACAATTTATACACATCATTAGACACTAGTACCTTTAGGAAATGTTTCATAACTACCAAAGTCTACACAATCACAGACTTACATTTTTAGACATTGCATAAAACACAGACAGGTGACATTTAAAGTTTCTGCCCTAAACTTCATACAAAATATTATATCAGTTTATACGTGATACGAAGCTAAAGGGCAATCAGTATAACACTTAATTGCATAAATTTGTCCAAATGCGATAGTTTTACCTGGATTTTAAAGTCACTATCCCACCATCAACAGACAAAGTTTACAACAGATGGATACCATTTTTAAACCTACTGACGATGAGTTATATATTTAACTTACATATTTTGGAAATCCTAACTCTAAAGACACAATATAAACGGCCTTAACCAGCTGATCCAAAACCCCAAACTGGAATATCGTATTAAGAGTCACCAACTCATAATTCATTAAGCATATTCGATCACAGTTACTTTAAGTACCAGTAAATAAACCTATACTTTTAATCGGCACATATACATTATTTTACGGCCTCAGCATCTGGATAAACGATCGTGTAGAGTAATTTTGCCAATATTTTGCAGGTTAGTGCCTTTAAACAGATAATAATCTTTGTAAACAATCCGGACAGAACTGGTATAATCTGGACAATGGGATCGGAATATTGTGTTCATTTGTCACAAGTATTCATCTCGATCTCGTTTATAATTTACTTAAAACACTTGGAGTACATTGTTGTATTACAAATCTGCTTTCATTAATAATGTTTGTTTGTTTGTATGGTGTTTTTACGTCATTTTCAACAGATGTAAGGTTATATATGACGGTCGATTTTTTGTGGTGGGTAGAACCAGTACTCCCGCCGTCCGTAAGAATCGACACTTCCTCGCTTCCATAATAATGAGTATCATTAGTTCTACACCCTTCATTAAATTGTTTATTACATTTCAGCAGCTGCTTAACTTAACCTATAACAAATGTCGTTTCCTGGAGTGAAGATTTTGTTTCAAAAATGGATAAAGTTTTCTACGGATTTCTTTTCAAGAAATAACTTGTCAGAGTTACCTGATGAATTAATTTTTTAACTCAGTATCGACACTATACAGAATGTTTTTGGACAAGAATAAAATGTAAGCACAACGTTTAGTCCATTACATCGAGGGCTAAACACGGACATATTGTATCTTGTTCTTTGTCTATATACAGTAACAATAGTTCCCTGTTTATCCCTTGATGTGGGCTGGATACAAGTTACAGATTATTTGTTTCATAGATTGAAAATGTTTCCGCATTTCCCCAAAATTCAATACATTTTCGATCAATCCCCACAAAAAAATTACCGGTATTATTTTTTTACACTTTATAAGAACACCCCCTCATCCCATTTTGCATAGCGTCCGCGCACTGCTTTTAGGGAAAACGCGGTAGATTGAAGTTTCATATACTCGCAAAAAAAAAAAGTAACCCCTTTTTTTTGCTGGTATTCCCATAGGCCAGTTTTTGAGGGCATATAACAGCTTGAACACCGTTTTAATTAAACAATGTTTGATGTTTTTAAGCACATTTTACAGAGTACCTAATAAATATTTCCTTGAATCAATTTCAAATTTTGCCAAGCAATAATCTTTTTATGGAAGCTATGGATACCTTAAAGTGAAGTAATTTGAGGATTTTTGATAATCAAAAGCTGCTACCTACACAATCAGTGTTGTGTTTTTTCTGTGATTTTTTTCGAAAGCAATGTTTAGAGAATATTGTCTTGGATAAATTGAGGTATTGTTTGTTGATTTTATGTTTTACCAAAAATGCATGGTTTAAGAAAAAGGGGGATAACTCCCTTGTGAACTGAACTTTTCAAAAAAATCTTCTGTTTGGACTATTGATGATGGTCGATCTAATTATTCTATATACATCATTTATTATTTCCTGTTTTGCTGTCTATATAATTAGGGAAAGAAAAAGGGGTACTTTTTATTTTTGCTCGGTATAGATCGAAGGTTTCATAAATTAAAAAGAAGAGTTGTGCACAAGAAATTAGTTGAGACAAACCATTATCTGATATATTATTAGTATATATTTCATCACGCACAGAAATGCAGTTAAACAATACAATGACGAGGTAGCTTGGGCTGGCTGAATAACAAAAATCCCAAAAGTTTGAAACTAATTACAAAAAACTTCTGATGAGATACGTGAAACAATTATTAGCACATCCCCTTAAAAGTACATGTATAACAAATGATCTCTATTAAAAGTTACCTTTACATCGTAACGCTCACTCAGCTAACACAACACATTTCCTGAATGGCCGTTATGCCCTACCGTATAACAGTCTAGTAACTCAGAATTATTTTATATTTAGAATTTTGTTGTTCTTGGTATCAAGAAATACATCACTAAATGAGAAATACAGTGGTTTTTTTACAGTAATTTATACTCTCGATCAGTTCTCAGAATAGACTGTGTGTAGATATGTGACATCACAATAGTACAAAGTGATGTCATAATACCAGGAAGTGATTCCAGAAAGTTGTGTCAGGATAGAAGCAATTAAGTTTTAATATGAATGAAGCATTCTGATTGGTTTAAAATGGTGGCATGATAACAATTGGACCAATGAAAACAAATTTTAATTTAGCCCAAGTGCAGACTCGATCAATCCGTTCTTTGAATTTACTGAGTTTCTACACTACACCGAGTAATGTGTTTCTGGAAATCAAGAATCGCAAAATTCTAAACATAAAGCGAGTTTTATATGAAATCAACTCCAACGTATGCTTCTATTGCATCCGTCAATTGCTAGTATTCTAGCTTAAAGTCAAAAGACCCCATTATTTTATTTTATTTCTATTGAAACTATCAAACATACGTAAGCTACTAATTGCCTCGCGTCACTACAAACAACAATTTTCAAAGGAAACTTGGAAATTTATTTCCAATGCAGTTTAACTTCTTTTGAGCTTTCAATATATCCGAAAGATCTGTTCACTTTCACGACAACACAATCGATCTAAATAACCTCCTTTTACTTCTATCCAACAGTCTAGGTTATCTCCCTTAAACAGCGTACAATAAATTTAGATACTCTCCCTTAAATTTTGCAAAATGTTTGATTGTCTCCCTTGAACAGTCACAAACACTGTTATCTAGTTGGGTCTTTGTGGTATAGATGGTCGATCTGGAATTCTTGGTGCATTGGCTGGCTGACCCCCACGTCTGAAATTAAAACATAAATATATTTTATGTAAACAGTAAAGTAAGACCAAAATGCTTGTTTAGACTAAAATACTTTATATAGTTTTCTTATTCATACGAGGCTTGCATTAACAGAACAATTTACACAATGAACATTAATTTGTGTACTTCAAACAAAAATAAATGATTATGAAAATGAAAAGCCTATTCTAGAACTCTGTGAGGAGAAAGTATTAAAGAGGGTACATCAGGCTTTTTATGAAAGATTTTTCTCTTTTTTTTAAAAATGTTCCACTTCATGATAACAATACCATATAAATCAAAATTGTAAGCATTGCGTTTTTCAGATCCAAAATTTGAATTTACCATAAAATTTGAATGAAATCGGACGTAATATGCTTAATTAAACCCTGATGGATATATATTACTGTGCAAAATTAATTTGCTGCTAAAGAGCTGTCGGAGAACAGTGCAGCTCGACTATTCGATTTTTCAGAGAATAATTAATTATATAGCCAGTTTTTACCATCACAAAACAAGGCTTAAACAATGTGGGGTGGGGTTGGGCGGCGGGACGGGTATAGAAACTTGGGCTAATTCAAAATTATTGTTAGAACTATACAAATTATAGTAAAACTTGGGGCAGGGTGTGAAGTTTTATTTTTGTTTTATTTTTATCAGTTTTAATCCAAAATTGCTGTCATTTTAAGAAATTTGTGGCTGAAAAGCAACTCGGGGAGGGAGGGGATGAGAATCTAGCAATTTTTATTGTGGCCTCATTTCAGTTTTTTATTATTGATATTTCATCTGTGTATCTGAATTTAATAAAAATTGTTTTGTATGTAAATGATTGCGTTCAAATCAACATTTTAATATCCATGACCTTCCATGTGAGGGTTGCCCATAAACCAATGGGGTGCAGGGCGGAGGCGCATCATTGATATTGATAAAGGTGCAGATTTCAAACAAAACGACAGACATATGTAAAACAAGAGGCCCAAGAGGGCCTGTGAACGCTCTACTGGCTGTTATACCATTGATGAATCGAGTCGTACTACATGGTGTCTAGAGTGTACACAAGGTTTTTCAAGTATTTGACCTAGTGACCTAGTTTTTGACCCACTGGGACCCATTTTCGAACTTGACCAAAATATAATTAAGACAACATTTCGACATGGTTTCATCAAGATCGGGTCAGAAATATGGCCTCTAGAGTGTACACAAGGTTTATCAAGTATTTGACCTAGTGACCTAGTTTTTAACCCCATGTGACCCATTTTCAAACTTGACCAAGATATAATTAAGACAAACATTCTGACAAAGTTGCATCAAGCTCGGGTCAAAAATATGGCCTCTAGAGTGTACACAAGGTTTTTCCAATATTTGACCTAGTGACCTAGTTTTTAACTTCATGTGACCCATTTCCGAACTTGATCAAGATATAATTAAGATAAACAATTTGACAAAGTTTCATCAAGATTGGGTAACAAATATGACCTCTAGAGTGTACACAAGTTTTTTCAAGTATTTGACCTAGTGATCTAGTTTTTGACCCCACATGACCCATTTTTGAACTTGACCAAGATTTCATTGAGACAAACATTCTGACAAAGTTTCATGATGATTGCATCAGAAATGTGGCCTCTAGAGTGTACACAAGAAAAGTTAACTGACGACGGACGACGGAAAACGGACAACACACCATCCCATAAGCTCTACTGGCCAAGCCCTTGGCCAGTAGAGCTAAAAACAAACTTTACCAAGCTGTTATTGACATTAATAATCTGGTAAAGTTTGGTAAAGATCGAATGAAAAAAAAAAAGGCGTCTAGAGTGTACACAAGGTTTTTCAAGTATTTGACCTAGTGACCTAGTTTTTGACCCCATGGGACCCATTTTCGAACCTGACCAAAATATAAATAAGACAACATTTCGACAAAGTTTAATCAAGATCGGGTCAGAAATATGGCCTCTAGAGTGTACACAAGGTTTTTCAAGTATTTGACCTAGTGACCTAGTTTTTGACCCTGTGTGACCCATTTTCGAATTTTAGCAAGCTATAATTGAGACAAATATTCTGACAAAATTGCATCAAGATCGGGTCAAAAATATGGCCTCTAGAGTGTACACACGGTTTTTCCAAAGTTTGACCTAGTGACCTAGTTTTTAACACCATGTGACCCATTTTTGAACTTGACCAAGATATAATTAAGACAAACATTTTGACAAAGTTTCATCAAGATTGGGTCAGAAATACGGCTTCTAGAGTGTACACAAGGTTTTTCAAGTATTTGACCTAGTGACCTAGTTTTTAACCCCATGTGACCCATTTTCAAACTTGACCAAGATATAACTAAGACAAACATTCTGACAAAGTTGCATCAAGCTCGGGTCAAAAATATGGCCTCGAGTGTACACAAGGTTTTTCCAATATTTGACCTAGTGACCTAGTTTTTAACTTCATGTGACCCATTTCCGAACTTGATCAAGATATAATTAAGATAAACAAATTGACAAAGTTTCATCAAGATTGGGTAACAAATATGACCTCTAGAGTGTACACAAGTTTTTTTCAAGTATATGACCTAGTGACCTAGTTGTTGACCCCACATGACCCATTTTTGAACTTGACCGAAATTTCATTGAGACAAACATTCTGACAAAGTTTCATCAAGATCGGGTCAAAAATATGGCCTCTAGAGTGTACACACGTTTTTTCCAAAGTTTGACCTAGTGACCTAGTTTTTAACACAATGTGACCCATTTTTGAACTTGAATTCAATTGAATTGAATTGGATTTTATAGTCGCACCAACAGCTAAGGTCATATGGCGACTTTCCAGCTTCCATTGGTGGAGGAAGACCCCAGGGGCCCCTCCGGGCAATTTTCGTGCACGGGCGGGCGCCTGGGTAGAACCACCGACGTTTCGCAAGCCAGCTGGATAGCTTCCTCACATAAAGATTCCTAGGCCCCCGAGGGATCGAACCTACAGCGGTGAGGGGCAAGTGATTTCAAGTCAGAGACGTTAACCACTCGGCCGCGGACGCCCCCTTTTTTTTGAACTTGACCAAGATATAATTAAGACAAACATTTTGACAAAGTTTCATCCAGATTGGGTCAGAAATACGGCTTCTAAAGTGTACACAAGGTTTTTCAAGTATTTGACCTAGTGACCTGGTTTTTAATCCCATGTGACCCATTTTCAAACTTGACCAAGATATAATTAAGACAAACATTCTGACAAAGTTGCATCAAGCTCGGGTCAAAAATATGGCCTCTAGAGTGTACACAAGGTTTTTCCAATATTAAACCTAGTGACCTAGTTTTTAACTTCATGAGACCCATTTCCGAACTTGATCAAGATATAATTAAGATAAACAATTTGACAAAGTTTCATCAAGATTGGGTAACAAATATGACCTCTAGAGTGTACACAAGTTTTTTCAAGTATTTGACCTAGTGATCTAGTTTTTGATCCCACATGACCCATTTTTGAACTTGACCGAGATTTCATTGAGACAAACATTCTGACAAAGTTTCATGATGATTGCATCAGAAATGTGGCGTCTAGAGTGTACACAAGCAAATGTTAACGGACGACGGACGGACGGACGGACAACACACCATCCCATAAGCTGTGCTGGCCCTTGGCCAGTAGAGCTAAAAACCATATCCGGGTGGTGGTGATGATGGGATAGGGGGATAGTTGGGGGATGAGTGGGTAGCTATAGGTGTAGAAATTGATCAACCAAAATAACACAGAAATATGTAAACAAGAGGTCAATGACCTTAAACTCTACTGATTGATTTTGATTTCAGGAAGTAGTCGCTACAAACTTGTTTTATTTATTTTTAGCCATGGCGGCCATCTTGAATTTCCGGCCGACCTGAAATTTTGCTAGGATCAATTAGACATCAAGAGCAACATTCCTGTGAAGTTTCATGAAAATCTGTCAAGTAGTTTCAGAGGAGTAGTCGCTACAAGTTTTCATTATATAACTCTATGTAAACAAAGATGGCCGCTGGCAGCCATGTTTAACGCCGAATCAAAACGATTTTCGACAAGGACCAACATCATGTCATGCTGATCATTTTAGAAAAAGTCCCATATCAATATCACTTATAGTTTTCAAGAAGTAGTCGCTACAAACTCGTATTTTAAAAATCTATTTTTAGCTTTGGCGGCCATCTTGGATTTCACATCAACATGAATTTATGCTAGGATCAACAAGACTTCATGGGCAACATTTCTGTAAAGTTTCATGAATATCCATCCAGTAGTTTCAGAAGAGTAGTCGCTACAAATAAAAGTTTACGGACGGACAGACAGACGGACAGACAGACGGACGCCGCACCACAGCATAAGTTGAGCTAGAAAACAAGAGGTCAATGACCTTGAAGCTCTACTGAATGATTTTGATTTCAGAAAGTAGTCGCTACAAACTTGTTTTTTGAAAATTTATTTTTAGCTGTGGCGGCCATCTTGAATTTCTGGCCGACCTGAAATTTTGCTAGGATCAATTAGACATTAAGAGCAACATTCCTGTAAAGTTTCATGAAAATCCGCCAAGTTGTTTCAGAGGAGTAGTCGCTACAAGTTTTTACTATATAACTCTATGTAAACAAAGATGGACGCTGGCAGCCATGTTTAACGTCGAATCAAAACGATTTTTGACAAGGACCAACATCATGTCATGCTGATCATTTTAGAAAAAGTTCCATATCAATATCACTTATAGTTTTCAAGAAGTAGTCACTACAAACTTGTATTTTGAAAAAATATTTTTAGCCCTGGCAGCCATCTTGAATTTCCGGCCGACCTGAAATTTTGCTAGGATCAATTAGACATCAAGAGCAACATTCCTGCGAAGTTTCATGAAAATCCGTCAAGTAGTTTCAGAAGAGTAATCATGTCATGCTGATCATTTTAGAAAAAGTCCCATATCAATATCACTTAGAGTTTTCAAGAAGTAGTCGCTACAAACTTGTTTTTTAAAAACCTATTTTTAGATTTGGCAGCCATCTTGGATTTCCCATCAACATGAATTTTTGCTAGGATCAACTAGACTTCATGGGCAACATTTCTGTAAAGTTTCATGAAAATCCATTCAGTAGTTTCAGAGGAGTAGTCGCTACAAAAAAAAGTTTACGGACGGACAGACAGACGCCGGACGCCGCACCACGGCATAAGCTCTGCTGATCTCTGATCAGTCGAGCTAAAAAAGAAGAAAAGAACAGGTCGGTGGTGGGGGTGGGGCAGGGGGAGGCAGGGAATGAATGAATGAATGAATGAATGGTGTTTTACGGCACGTCGACACATAAATAGGTCATATTGTGCGCAAAGGGAGGGGGAGAGGAGGAGGGAGCCCATGCCATAAGAAATCCCAACCAAAATTATAGACATATACAACAGACAAAATTACTTACGCAAGCAACCCTTTACAACATACTATAAGGAAACCAATTCCCAAATTTAGATGAGCTGGGACAAGAAATGTAAGAGATATAGACCTGTAAACACAGCTTACACCAAAATTTGATGTGAAATGACACACCTTTTAACGGCTATCATAATTTGGGTTCCATGGGAGCCCGTGGATTACAGGAACCAAAATTACTTATGCAGCCCTTAAGATAATGCTATAAGGAAGCTCATGGCATAATTTGGTTGTGCTAGGATAAGAAATGTAGGAGACATAGACTTGTAAACACAGCTTACACGCAAACCTTTATGTGGGACGCCAATGCTGATGCTGACGCCGGGGTGATTACATAAGCTCTCTTATTCTTCGAATAGTCAAGCTAATAAAAGGTATTTTTTAGGCTCATTCATTATGTTCAGACCCGTTTGAATAAAAAATATCATTATTCGTCAAATTTAAATCGGATCCATAGACTCCAATGAAAATCCTGATGTACACCTTTTAACTAGATAGTAAAGGAAAGCATACAACTCTGAAACTCAGCTAGCCAAACTATTATAAAGCCACTGCAAATGTTAGTAGACAAACAAAACAGCATATTAAGGGTCCAATTCTAATATAAAATTCCAAGACTGTATGAATTGTGCAAACTGCATTTATAATTGAAATAAAGGCCGCATACACCTAACCAATTCTGATTGTTTTGAAGTTTAAGAAATGGAAAACTGCAGGATCAGAACCTTGTGTCATTCGTTGAAATCACTGGATGCATGTATATGCACCTGAAATCACTTGATGCATGTATATGCACCTGAAATCACTGGATGCATGTATATGCACCTGGTATTATTTTGCAGTTTTAAGAGTGAGACGTTAACACAACAAGGGATAATACAGAAGAGGTTAAAAAAAACGGCTTATAGAATAACTTCTCTACAGCCTGGTAGAAATAAATGAATTATTAATCTGGTTATCTGTTTCGGCAATTACCATATACCCCCATTTAAACGCTCCCCACCACCCCTAATGAAAGCTTCCCCCACCATCCTTTTTTTGAGAAGGAGGGCATTATATTATATGAGACCTGATTCGAGGGTCTCATTAAGAAAAATACCTATCTCTAAGTATTATGGCCTCATATAACCCCACAAATGCACCCACCCCCCACTTTTGTAAAAAAAATACAACATCCCCCGGGTCATTTAAACAGGGGTATATGGTGTGTTGAGAATTATACATATACAAAAGAGCTGTTTATAATAAATCTGGTTATGACATGAATTAATAATTGTAACTGGAACAGGAACACGTGTATCGATAGCATTACGTGGTCCAAGTATTAACTTCCATACCCCATCACACCCCTTCTCCAAGAAGCGAAAAAAGGATTGGCTGGGGTATGAAATAAAACCTTAATTTCGGCTTAAAAGTTTGCATATTGTAAAATTAAAACATTTAATAGGTTATTTTAAACAGGTTATCGCATTTCTTCAGTAAAAAATGTTTTAAACATGTTTTATTGTCGAAATATCCTTTATAAAATACTGCTTTCCCATTGCTTAATGGAATTAAGGCGGGACCATGTAATGGGAACATGCGTTATCACGGTCAATCATATATTTAAGTGACCTGTAGTATAATACAGGCAGTTGTGAATAGACTTGTGATGCCGACATCCCTCCTACCAAATATAACTAGAACTATCACTAAAAATGATGAATACACCTTAAATTTTAAGTCAAATAAAGGGCCATAATTTTGTAATAAATTAGGCAACAAACAAGGAGTGATGTACAGGGACTTAAGGTCATAAGTTGTTATGTTTATATGAAGTTTGGGAACAACCCATTCAAAAGTGTTTGAGGAATTTCAAGTAATGAACATGTGTTACGCGACAGGATGGGACAAAAATGTGTTACGCGACGGGACATTACGGACAACATGATTCCTATATAGCCCCTACTTCACTTTGTGAAAGTTGGGGTATAAATACAAACATTTACAAAGTTTCATGTTAATCAAGTTACAGTGTGACAACAAATATGACTTCAGACAACAGACAAAGGGATCCCTAAATGCCAGCCATGCTGTTCACACGGCACAAAACACAACCAATATCTAACATGGTTCATACAGAATAATCATTATGGAATTTAAGGACTATTAAGGCCCTAATAACCCATTTTTAAGGCCCGGCTTAACTCATTTTTTGCTGATTTTTTTTTAAACCTTAAACTACGTCAGATATTATTCCTCTTGTATAATCAATCGACTGATTATGAAATTTAAAGGACCTTTAATGATATTTTGTCAGAATTTAAGGACTTTTTAAGACTTGAGTGGATTTAAGGACTTTTAAAGGCTATATCTGAAATTTAATGACTTTTTAATGCTGTATGAACCTTGTATACTAACACCAGTTCAGTAAATGTAAATATTGTAGAAGAAAAATAGTTCCTTGCTGTAACACAAAAAGCTGCAATAAGGCTGTTAAAGTCCTCCACCAATCAAACTTAAATCTGCCGCAGGCCTGCGCTCAATTGCTCTGAGGTACATTCTACTATGCATTCAGCGCATTTGTTTCTATAATGTTTAAATCTGAACATAACTGATATGTAATTGTTTTCAACTTGTTTAAAACAAATACAGTGAAAGTGATGCTTAAAGAAACAAAGGAATCTGGAATATTTTACAAAAACTGTCAATACTGCAACATCATGTACAAATGGATCAAGAATTATAATAACAGCATCTCAGAGCAACCAAGTCCACCCAGGTTGAGCCTAGAGCCATCCAGTCTTTTTTTTCAAATATATATGTTTTAATGAAAGAAGGAAGTTTATAAAACGGAGATAAAAGAGAACTACATGTAAACTAATAGACTGTCAGCTTGTGGAATTTTACCACTTAACAAATCTTAATATCCCCGCTCAGTTTTTAAATAAGATTTTTAACAGTTAACAGAAATTTGTTTTTCAGGTCAAATTGTTGTTGCCAGCTTAGTAAAAAGAAATGAGATTTTACAAAATGGACAAAACTCTGTTAGTTGATTATTAAACTCTAATTGACAAATATGTAATAGCACAGTATAATACACACAAACAATCTGTATTATTGAGAATTCTGAAAAACTTGGATAAAGGTGAAATAATTATCAAGATCGGAGACTTAGCTAGTAGTTTAATGAACAAAGTTCTAATAGATTAATATAAAGACAACACGCTAGTAGTTTAATTGACAAAACTTTACTAGACTAATTGACAAAGTTCTTTAGTTTAACAGAGTTCAAGTAGTTTATAATAGACACAAATATCTAGTAGCTTAATCGACAAAGTTCTTGGCAAAGTTCTATTATATTAATCGACAACGTTCTGTTGGTTTAAATGACACAGTTTTATTGGATTAAATGACAATGTTCTAGTAGTTTAAATGACAAAGTTCTACTGGTTTAAACGACAATGTTCTATTTGTTTAAATGACAGTTCTATTGGTTTAAATGACAAAGTTCTAGTAGCTTAAATGACAAAGTTCTATTATATTAATCGACAATGTTCTATTGGTTTAAATGACAGTTCTATTTGTTTAAATGACAGTTCTATTGGTTTAAATGACAAAGTTCTATTGGTTCAGAATAGTTTAATAGACAAAGTTCTAAGAGTTTGACAAAGTTCTAGTAGTTTAATAGACAAAGATCTAGTCATTTTATTGACAGTTATAGTAGTTTAGATGACACAGATCTATTAGTGTAATTGACAAAGTCTAGTAGCTCTCACACAGTTTGATTTTGTAAAAGAAGAAGCAGACCAGCCCAGGCTCCAGACTGTTATAAAGTATACCTTGACGCGTAAGTTGAGCCGTATTTCACTGCACTATTGTTCATCCTGCAGGACAATGATATACACAACACCAAGTTTATTACACATGCTATACAATAATAAAGTGAGGACTCAATGCCAAACTATTGTATCTGGTTCTTTTTTTAATACACAGTTACAACAGTTTAGCATTCAACTCTCGAAACAAAGCCTACAATACAATACAAACCAAAGTACAGTCAAATAGTATTACCACGAAAAACAATGGCGCATTATTTTATATTGTAATAGAGGGGTGTATGCAAAACTATTGTAAATAAATACAAATAAGACAAAGTAACAGTAGTTTCGCACTGAACTCTCGATATGCTGTTTTTATCCAGATCTATGAAAATGGAGAGTGGGCCTGGAATGTTCATTTCTGATTGCGCCATATAACCTTTGTGTATTTCTACTTGACTCGATACGCTGTATCACTGATACAGAATCCATTCCATTATATCCCATTCTCAGGTGTACATGTAACTGACTGTGTTTGTATCACCTCTCAAAATACTACCAGTTTCAAGAGTCTGGCAAGTTGATTTCAATATTATTATTTTTTCGTATTTTTCCCAATTTTTCCTTATCTTTTTTCCACAGATACCCGTAAACAGTGTTGCCAATGTGACAACAAACACAGTAAGAGTTAAGAAGTGAATGATACAGGATACCGTAACAATTACAGGGGCATAGCGTGGCCTGTTTTCAACAAAGACCTAGTACGAGGTGCGAAGCGCCTAGATGGGGAGGGTTTTGGAGTAGGTGTCCCCTTCCACGACGTTGTTAAAGATTTATATTAGGATTGTCAATACAGGATGATGGATATTACAAAAGGGGTTTTGCGGGGCCTCGTCCGATATATCTGTTTCATCTTTGGACCAAAATTGTGCTGGTACAAGCAAAATTTATCACGAATATAGACATTTTATGTGTAATTTTCCAACCTCCACTTTGATTTTTGTTGCATTTTTTTTTTTCAGTTTTATTTTTCCAAGTTACTCCCTGGGGTAAGGGAGTATGCCTCGCTACGCCCCTGAGTTATATTATATAGAAAAAAAATCAGAAATATACAAACTTGAATTCAACATACCAGTATCCTTTGTAAAATCAAGATAATAATATCCGACTGTATTGTTAATTAGCTACTTTATTTTTGTGGGGGTTAACAAAACTTATTAAAAGTAATAAAACAACAATACTATCACTACATGCATCTAGTTGTCATCAGATACACCTGTACTGTTTACCATCTCATCCATGATCATTGTTAGTATATCTGGATTAATTTTAAGTCTGAACACTACTGTAATTTAAAATTCTTAAAATTTGGAACGAGTGAGGTACACAAAATCAAACAGAATATCTTGTGATCTTAAAAATGTTTTCAATGCACAAAGATCAACCATACAATGCTAATAACAAAGCTAAAAAACAATGTGGGAAAGATTATTGTAGCTTGGTCAGCTTGTACTGCTGACTGGTTTGCGGAACGTCTGTGGTTCTACCCAGGTGCCCGTCCGTGCACGAAAATTGCCTGGAGGGGCACCTGGGGTCTTCCTCCACCAATGGAAGCTGGAAAGTCGCCATATGACCTTAGCTGTTGGTGCGACTATAAAATCCAATTCAATTCAATTGTACTGCTGAACTACCCGGAGACTCCCTTATGTGACAAATCACACTGCATGGAAACATTGTTCTCAAAATATTTCTGTTTGTTTTCCAATTTTTCTAAATATCTTTAAAAAAAAAAAATGTGTGAACAACTCGCACTGCTTCGTCTGTCGGTAATAACATATTTTTTGAAGGGAATATCTCGATAGACCATATTTAGGAGAGTGATGGTAATTTGTAACCAGTAAGGATGATATCACGTCTACATACATGGACATAATGGTGGTGCAGAAAGCTGTCATCTGCTGTCAAGTGTCATTTAAACTTTAATAACATATTTATGCCTAACTTTCATACACCGCTGAAGGTGTAATTATAGCTGGAAATCATACATGTGCATTCAAAAGAACAAAAATAAACAATAACGAAAAAGTTTAAAGCATATAAAAATTATAAGGCCAAACAAATGAAAATATGAGATTAGGGAAACATGTCAGATAAGGTAAGGGCTATTGCATTAAAACATACACGGGACCCCAGGAAGGCAATTTAGTAAACACCTATCGGTAAACCCTGTTTTCCGAAATCTGGTTCTTTAAACTCAAATTTGCATCTACGGGTGGGTGTTCTATTTCAAAAGTGCCGTCCTGGGACCCCGTGTATGTTTTAATGAAACAGCTCTAAGGCAGGGTAAATAGTAATAAAAAACAAAAATAAAACATTTTTGATAGATGGTTTTTTGTTTGCATCTTCCATGACTGTCAATGGCAATCAATGGCTAATTCTAATTCTCTATATTCACCAGAAAACAGCACAAATACTATATTGGGCTTACATTAATCATACGACTGTTTTGTTAGAGGTTACATGGGACAATATAGTTTATCAATTGTGTCTTTAAAATGCTATAAAACATATATCAAGATTCAATAATGCACCAGTCAGTTGTAAATCTCAGTTGTCCCCTTGACAGATGGACATCTGAATGACAATTGATATAACTTTTTTACTAAAAAGAAATTGTGTCTGAAAAATTAATTTGGCATAAAATGTTTTAGGGTCGGCCCCTTAAAAAGAGGGTTGGTTGGGCAACCAGAAACACATTATTTTTTTTTGGCCTTACCGACTTGAAAAGAATATTTACAGTAATATAGATCTGTGCTTGAATTGTGCTTGAAGATTTACATCTCTGCTAATACTCATGTTAATGAAGGGGGTGGAAAGGGGATGGGACTATTACAAATACCATTTTTACCCTAAAAGTAGTTTGCATTTGCGACTCGTCACTAACTAGTGCATTAAAGAACATACTTACAAGCTTGAAATGGTGCATTTATTGGTAGCAGCTTTTCTTACTATGCTTATAAGTATTTGTTTAGAAAGCTGTTTACACTGTTTCATTTATTTTTAGACATAAGATATTTGACAACTGGAATTCATGTTTTAAGCTGCACTAAGAGTACTAAGGCCAACAAGTTTTCTTTTTTTCCCTGAATTCGTCTTACCTTGACTTTATTCTTTTTGGTTTTTAGAAGTTTCTTAGAAGTTTCTTACAAATTGATGAAGAACTCATTTTTTGTCTTGAAGTAAAGGGAGAGCACCTTAACCTCTCAAAGCAAGTTTCTTATCTATCTACTTAAAATTAAATTACAAAATGTAAGATCGAAAGTAATTTTGGTTGTTACTTTTGGTACAAAATCCTGATGCAAGTTTTAAAGGGACACACGGCAAACTTGAAAGGTTTACCAAGCATTGAAATTAGCGTCTCGATTTGTTTGTATCATTTTGACTTTAAACCTGCTTGCATATCATTAAAGCAAAAAGTTTTAATTTTTCCTTCTTATTCTAACATAAGTTTGAATATATTATTGGTGCAGTATAATCAACAGTTAGTAATATGCAAAGGCAATTCGCGTTATACTATCGTTATAATTAATATTAATGATTGAACAAAGGCAAGTTATGTAAAATAATCAACGGGACGCCGCAAGTTTTTCAAAAATCAAGATTGCCAAGTCTCCCTTTAAAGGCTATAATTATAATACTGCAGTATGTGTTAACTTTATATCTAAAGTAACTCACGATGGAATGGCAGGACCCGGCATGGTAGGTGCTGGGCGTGATGGGACACCGGGCGCAGACCGGACTGGTATTGGTTGCAATGGTACCGCACTGGGACCACCAGGTCTGTTGGGAAGAGGCGGTGGCGGAGCACGTCCAGGCTTTGGTGACGAGGGTCTTCTGAAATAGTAGTCAAATTTATATAAAATACCGACTCTGCAAGTACTATTAAACCAGCTCTGCTGTATCAAGTGTATATCTTAGTGATAACCCTCGGTGTGCCCTTGATCTGTGTTTTGAAACTACTTCTACCAGAAGAACATTTTCCTAACTTTTAAAATCTTGACTATAAATAAATAATTTTACAACATTAAGTTCCAATTTTACATTAAATCAAAAGAATGAAATGACAAACATGTTAACATGATA
The DNA here is from genome assembly GCA_037043455.1 of Cyrtodaria siliqua. NCBI lineage: Eukaryota > Metazoa > Mollusca > Bivalvia > Adapedonta > Hiatellidae > Cyrtodaria > Cyrtodaria siliqua. The sequence goes on along the minus strand of JAWPHD010002440.1, from coordinate 186,409 downwards.
CACATGGCCTTACTAAAACCAACCATTATCATTTGGGTGGAATAACCATGTGTGTTATACTACAAGTATACTAAAATGTACTAAATGTTGGCCTACTTCTAGCACCAGAATAGTAGATCACATATTGTAATGTGTGGCTGTGTGGGTAAGACTGGGATGGGGTGGTGGGCACTATATCTAGAAAAATATTGGTTTAAACAATCTGTTTTAAAGGTGAACAATACATCATATAATACATTGACAGAACTTGAAAACCAGCTATCGATGAAAACATATAAATTCATCTCCTTAATATCATAGGAAAGTATTACTTTCAAGTATTGACTGGATGACTGGATGACCATTTTTACATTTTCATTTCCCACAAAAATATATTGCACACAGAATCTGTTAACTGTTATATAATTCCATAACTTGTGCTCTATTATCGGTGATGAGCTCCATAACCTTAGACCCAGCTACATACCCCCCGTAGCCTCCTCCATTCGACGCTCCCGATGACATTTCGACCGCTAACCACTCGTTGTCCACCGGAGGCGGGCACGGTGTCGACACTGTAGACACAGACACATCTCCAATGATTTGAAGCGCTTCCTTGGTAGCGTGATACATCCGCAGAAGTTCCTCGCGACGCATCGTCTCCTCGGGGGATTCTTCCATCATGGTTGCTTGGTCAATTGTCGAGTACAGGTGGGCTAGTAACTCTGCGCCAATAAATTCTTTCACCTGAAATATAACAAACATTTCATGGAATATTGGTTTCCATTAAATTTGAAAAGGTGACCTCAATGAACAACAAGTGGGGTATGACAACTCCACACGTAGTCATAGATGTAGTATAGACTATACTTGTATACCGTACTTCCCCTAATAAGAGAGCCCCCACCCAACCCTAATAGATGGTAGCCCCACCCCACAACCACCCACCCCACTTTTAAAAAAAACCAAAAAACAAGTGGCCCAAGAGGGCCTGTGGACGCTCTACTGGCTTATATGGCTCTTATAACATCAATGAAACGAGTGACTATCGTCTTAAAGAGACAAAATATAGCATTTTTAACTAAATCAAGCACCATAACTCGCCATTACTGGTCCGATCTGGCTGGTTTTCGAACTTGGCCAGTAAAGATAATAAAAAGTCAAAAAATAAATCAAATAAAAAAATATAAAAAAAAAGTTAAAAAATCTGGTAAAGTTTGGTAAAGATCAGATGAAAAATGAAGGCTCTATCGCCTTAACAAGGCGAAATCAAGGGCCATAACTCCGCTGTTACTAGTAAAATCTGGCTGGTTTTCAAACTTGTCCGAGCTATTATTGACATTAACATTCTGGTAAAGTTTGATAAAGATCGGATAAAAAATGAACGCCCTATTGTCTTAACGAGGCAAAATATAGCATTTTTAACTAAATCAAAGGCCATAACTCGCTGTTACTGGTCCGATTTGGCTGGTTTTCGAACTTGTCCGAGCTTTCAATGACATTAACAATCTGGTAAAGTTTGGTAAAGATCAGATGAAAAATGAAGGCCCTATCGTCTTAACGAGACAAAAGTTAACGACGGACAACGGACGACGGACAGACGACGGACAACTCGGCATCCCATAAGCCTTCGGCCAGTAGAGCTATAAAGCTCTTTAAAATTCAATACATTTTCAATCTATCCCCACTACCCTTCCCCAATCCTCATTTTTTTTTTATGTCATTCAATATAAATATTATTTTATTTACATTTGGTAAGTGCACCCACTTGGCATTTTGCATAGCGCCCGGGTAGGGGAGATACAGTATTCTCTATTCCAATCCAGTGTTAGTTGTGTTTTACATGAGTTTATATAGAGCTATATTAACCCTTAACCCGGTACATATATATAATGGACTGTTCTTCCTTTTAATTAAGACCGTTCCATTTATGTGTTTTGGGGAAAATGACTGATCAGCAGATGGACATTGTAAATCCTGATCAGCCTGCAAGTTACTCGCAGGCTGATCTGGGTTTACAATGAATGCAAAAGGCTATTATAGTCGTGCTTATCGGGTTAAGAGTTAACAACTGAATTTTCGATAAATGCTAACACAAAATATTCATGATATCATTAATGCTCTTCGCACTGAAGATCCATGTTACACCACCAAACATTTTTGTTGCCATTTTTTATATAATTTTATATGCTATGCAGACAGGGTTGGATATAAAAGTAAGTACAAATTTAAAATTTTACAACACAGAGGAGAATACTTACATCATTGACGACAATATGCATGATGGTTTTTGGGACTAGATCACGCTGAGTTTTGCCGACAATTTTTGTGTATGAGTCAACGAGATTTCTGATTGTTTCGACTTGCCGCTCCAACTGTGGATCCATGGAACCAAGGTCGTCCTTTGTCTGTTAATAGGATCCAATATAAAATATGTAAACTATAAAACTGTTTGTAAAGGAGAACAACTGGAAAATGATTGTAATTTCAAAATCATTATGAACTCTGACGTTTTGCTTTGTTTTTAATACATGCTAATCACTTCATTTAACATCTCAAAAACAATGCTACAACAGCCCAAAATTAGTGAAAGCATAAATTTATTATATATCGCTATGACCATCCTCAGATTGCAATATCCATGACCAGATTGCGATATCCGTCCCAAACTGCAACAGCCCTCCATAGATTGGTATGTCCATCCCCAGACTGCACAACCATCCCCAGACTGCACAACCATCCCCAGACTGCACAACCATCCCCAGACTGCACATCCATCCCCAGACTGCACAACCATCCCCAGACTGCACATCCATCCCCAGACTGCACAACCATCCCCAGACTGCACATCCATCCCCAGACTGCACAACCATACCCAGACTGCACATCCATCCCCAGACTGCACAACCATCCCCAGACTGCACATCCATCCCCCGACTGCACATCCATCCCCAGACTGCACAACCATCCCCAGACTGCACATCCATCCCCAGACTGCACAACCATCCCCAGACTGCACAACCATCCCCAGACTGCACAACCATCCCCAGACTGCACATCCATCCCCAGACTGCACAACCATCCCCAGACTGCACATCCATCCCCAGACTGCACAACCATCCCCAGACTGCACATCCATCCCCAGACTGCACAACCATCCACAGACTGCACACGATCCCCAGACTGCACATCCATCCCCAGACTGCACAACCATCCCCCGACTGCACATCCATCCCCAGACTGCACATCCATCGCCAGACTGCACATCCATCCCCAGACTGCACAACCATCCCCAGACTGCACAATCATCCCCAGACTGCACATCCATACTGAAAACTTACATCACTACTATCTGAGTTCTGAGATCTATCGGGATACACGCCAGCCCGCAGAAATGACGCCTTCCAACTGTCCACCTCCTCCTGGCTCTCCGCCGACAATTCCAGCTGTTTGTAATCTTTATATACATTCCTGCGAGGAGGATATAAGATGTGTTAAATATCACTAGCATATCCAAAATGGGTGAATCAATAGGTATTAAATAATACTAACATGACCCGAGTGAGAGATTTATTGGGTGTAAAATATCACTAGCATAACCAGAGTGGGAAATTTAATGGGTGTAAAACATCATTAGCATAACCAGAGTGGGGATTCAATGGATGTAAAATATCACTAGCATAACCAAAACGGGTGATTCACTGAGTGTAATACATCACTAGCATAACCAGAAGGTGATTCAATGGGTATAAATATATCACTAGCATAACACAGAGTGGGAGATTCAATGGGTGTAAAATGTCACTAGCATAACCAGAGTGGGGATTCAATGGGTGTAAAATATCACTAGCATAACCAGAGGGTGTGATTCAATGGGTGTAATATATCACTAGCATAACCAGAGGGTGATTCAATGGGTGTAAAATTTCACTAGCATAACAGAGTGGGGAATTAAATGGGGATGTAATATATCACCAGCATAACAGAGGGGAGGATTCAATGGGTGTAATATATCACTAGCATAACCAGAGGGTGATTCAATGGGTGTAAAATATCACTAGCATAACCAGAGTGGGGATTCAATGGGTGTAAAATATCACCAGCATAACCAGAGGGGGAGGATTCAATGGGTGTAATATATCACCAGCATACCAGAGGGGTGATTCAATGGGTGTAAAATATCACTAGCATAACCAGAGTGGGGATTCAATGGGTGTAAAATATCACTAGCATAACCATAGTGGGGGGATTAAATGGTGTAATATATCAATAACATAACCAGAGTGGGGGATTCAATGGGTGTAAAATATAACTAGCATAACCAGCGTGGGGGATTCAATGGGTGTAAAATACTATAGCAATAGCATAACCAGAGTGGGGATTCAATGGGTGTAAAATACTATAGCAATAGCGATAACCAGAGTGGGAGATTCAATGGGTGTAAAATATCAATAGCATAACCAGAGTGGGGGGTTAAATGAGTGTAAAATATCACTAGCATAACCAGAGTGGGGATTCAATGGGGTGTAAAATATCACTAGCATAACCACAGTGGGGGATTCAATGGGTGTAAAATATCAATAGCATAACCACAGTGGGGGATTCGATGGGTGTAATATATCACTAGCATAACCAGAGGGTGATTCAATGGGTGTAATATATCACTAGCATAACCAGAGGGTGATTCAATGGGTGTAAAATTTCACTAGCATAACCAGAGTGGGGAATTAAATGGGTGTAATATATCACCAGCATAACCAGAGGGGAGGATTCAATGGGTGTAATATATCACTAGCATAACAGAGGGTGATTCAATGGGTGTAAAATATCACTAGCATAACCAGAAGTGGGGGATTCAATGGGTGTAAAATATCACCAGCATAACCAGAGGGGAGGATTCAATGGGTGTAATATATCACTAGCATAACCAGAATGGGGGATTCAATGGGTGTAATATATCACTAGCATAACCAGAATGGGTGATTTGATGGGTTGTAACATATCAATAGCATAACCAGAAGGGTGATTCAATGGTGTAATTTATCATAGCATACCAGAGGGTGATTCATTGGGTGTAAAATGTCACTAGCATAACCAGAATGGGTGATTCATTGGGGTGTAAAATGTCACTAGCATAATCAGAGAGGGAATTCATTGGGTGTAAAATATCACATAACCACAGTGGGGGGGGGGGGGGGGGGGGGGGGGGGGGGGGAGGGGGGGGGGGGGGGGGGGGGGGAGATTCAATGGTGTAAAATATCACTATCATAACCAGAGGGTGTGGGTGTAATCAATAAACATAGCATAACCAGAGGGTGATTCATTGGGTGTAGAAGGTCAATGGCATATCACTAGCATAACCAGAATGGGGTGATTCAGTGGGTGTAATAACCAGAGTGGGAATTTAATGTGAACAGCATAACCAGAGTGGTGGATTCAATGGGTGTTATATATCACTAGCATAACCAGAATGGTTATTCAATTGGTGTAAAATATCACTAGCATAACCAGAGTGGATGATTCAACGAGTCTAAAGCATCACCAGCATAATCAGAGTGGTGAGAATCAATGCGTGTACAATATCTATGGTATATTATAACAAGGGTTGAATCAAGTACATAAGACACGTTTTTGAGCTAGCATAATGACTCTGCTTTTGCAAGCAGGATATTGTCTCATGCTTGTCTATGTTTCCACAGTTAGACAATTATATCACTGGAGTGGATGGAGGGTGCCTAGGTCAGAGGAGAATGAAGGAAGTGGTTGTTTTTTTAACTAAAATTGACTCTGTTATATGAAAAAGAAACCTGATTTTCTTAGCTTACTGTGACTCTATGAAACCAGAATTCTTAAAGAAAATTATTATCAGAAGGTAATTTTTCAGAAAGATTATTCTGTTGCCATAAATAGTCTGGCTTGAAGGAAATCCCATGTCTCACCCACCATCAATAACTCCCTGCCCTAAACATACAATGGCTGGTGTCTAAACGTGCCACTCTATGTCATTCAGACTGATAATGCTACCAGTATGATCGTTTATATAATTTTTTACAGAATTTTTATTTAAAAATAATACATGTACGACCATTTTTTTCTATTTGACAGGAAAACCGAACAATCAAGAAACATTTCAAAAGAATTATTCAAAACCACTGTTTATTTTAAGATGTTCAATTTTTCTATAAACATTCAAACTGAAATATATATACATGCATTATACACACACTACAACAAGGTATAAACATTTGCTCATGAGCATAATAAGTAGAATTACAGCTAACAGTGTATACATGGGTTCTATAATTCATCAGAGAAATAAAGAGAAGAAGAGAGGAGTTTACAAAATGTTAGAAAAAAAACACACTTGCCATGCACACATGCACACAATATATTTAGGGTTGACCAACATGGCTGTGTTAGAAAATATATTAAGGAGATTCTGTGCATATTAGGCCACGAGGTCCTGAATCAGTATATATACAAACGTAGTAATAATGATTTGATAGGCCGATCTTTTGTCATCCAGTCTTAGGAGCACTATTCTAGAATACATCTTAGAAGAATATCGGATGCTAAATAATGGATAGCAAATGAAATATACTAAATGGAGATCCTAATGCCCACATATTATATCTTAAATATTTTTTTATTTTTTTTATTTTATTGTAATGGTATTTCATATGGGTACATCTGGCCCTGGAATTCACCAACCATTCTTCAAAGCTATTCTTAGACTTGAGTGCAAGTACTGAAAATTCGTTCAAAAATATTTCCATAAACTTCAAAGATAAACAATCGTAAGAAGTTGCTATTTTTTTAGTACGCATCAAATTTATTACATAGCCCTTTGTTTATGAACGTTTTATTCTGTAAACTTATAGAAATATTTGCGATTGAAATTTGCATACTTGAGCTTAAGTCTAAGAATATTCTCAAGAATGGTTGGTGAATTCAAGGCCTGCAGAACTGTATTCCAATATTACTGCACAATAACTTTAGATTTATTTTCGGATGAGCTATTTTGAATGCTTGGGGCATGTGCAACTCAATTTTTTCAATAAAATGACTGATATTTATGTAAATCTATTGAAATTCGAAATGTTTATGTTACACTATGGAGCATTAGAAATTCCTTTTAGCATACAAGCTTGATTTACATATTTTAAAGGGCAAATCAGTATGGTAAAGTAAAATATGCCAAAGCACCAGGCCATCTTTTATTGCTGTATCCTGCCCATTGAACAATACACACAAACATTTCTACCTTTCAAGAAGCCTGACACAAAGTATCCATGCCAAGTAGTCCATATATTTCCCATCTGAACAGTTTTTTGGATGAGACTTAAACATGAGCTTGCAAAAACAGGTAAATAAACCCTATATGCATGCAACTCACTATTCTAGTTTGAAATTCTGCTTCAAGTGTAACCATGAAATTCTGCTTCAAGTGTAACCATAAATTCTGCTTCAAGTGTAACCATGAAATTCTGCTTCAAGTGTAACCATAAATTCTGCTTCAAGTTTAACCATGAAATTCTGCTTCAAGTGTAAACATGAAATTCTGCTTCAAGTGTAACCATGAAATTCTGCTTCAAGTTTAACCATAAATTCTGCTTCAAGTGTAACCATGAAATTCTGCTTTAAGTGTAACCATAAATTCTGCTTCAAGTGTAAACATGAAATTCTGCTTCAAGTGTAACCATGATATTCTCCTTTAAGTGTAACCATGAAATTCTGCTTTAAGTGTAACCATAAATTCTGCTTCAAGTGTAACCATAAATTCTGCTTCAAGTGAAACCATGATATTCTGCTTTAAGTGTAACCATGAGATTCTGCTTCAAATTTAACCATGAAATTCTGCTTTAAGTGTAACCATGAAATTCAGCTTTAAGTGTAACCATGAAATTCTGCTTCAAGTGTAACCATGAAATTCTGCTTCAAGTGTAACCATGAGATTCTGCTTTAAGTGTAACCATGAAATTCTGCTTCAAGTCTAACCATGGAATTCTGCTTTAAGTGTAACCATGGAATTCTGCTTCAAGTGTAACCATGAAATTCTGCTTTAAGTGTAACCATAAATTCTGCTTCAAGTTTAACCATGAAATTCTGCTTCAAGTGTAAACATGAAATTCTGCTTCAAGTGTAACCATGAAATTCTGCTTCAAGTTTAACCATAAATTCTGCTTCAAGTGTAACCATGAAATTCTGCTTTAAGTGTAACCATAAATTCTGCTTCAAGTGTAAACATGAAATTCTGCTTCAAGTGTAACCATGATATTCTCCTTTAAGTGTAACAATGAAATTCTGCTTTAAGTGTAACCATAAATTCTGCTTCAAGTGTAACCATAAATTCTGCTTCAAGTGAAACCATGATATTCTGCTTTAAGTGTAACCATGAGATTCTGCTTCAAATTTAACCATGAAATTCTGCTTTAAGTGTAACCATGAAATTCAGCTTTAAGTGTAACCATGAAATTCTGCTTCAAGTGTAACCATGAAATTCTGCTTCAAGTGTAACCATGAGATTCTGCTTTAAGTGTAACCATGAAATTCTGCTTCAAGTCTAACCATGGAATTCTGCTTTAAGTGTAACCATGGAATTCTGCTTCAAGTGTAACCATGAAATTCTGCTTTAAGTGTAACCATAAATTCTGCTTCAAGTGTAACCATGATATTCTGCTTCAAGTGTAACCATGATGTTCTGCTTCAAGTGTAACCATGAGATTCTGCTTCAAGTGTAACCATGAGATTTTGCTTCAAGTGTAACCATGAGATTCTGCTTTAAGTGTAACCAACTGCATGGAGAAAAGCCTGCTTAACCATTGGTTGAAACATATTTAATTACAAAGACGACACACACTAATAACTGGAGTGGAATGAAAGCAAAATGCTAACATATGTAGAGGTGATTCACTATTGCTTATCCTATATGGCCATGGATCATCATCCACAAATCATTCATAAATCATTCATAAATCCTCCATAAATCCTCCTTAAATCATCCGTAAATCAACACATTTGTGTTCTGTTTACTGTAAAAGAAACACAAGGCAATCTTGATGTTTGAAAAGCTTGATGTGTCCCATTAGTTTTCTACATAACTTTCATATCTGCAAACATCAAAATTCCCAAAATTTAATTATATGCAAGCAGATTTAAAGTCTTTAAATTAAGACCATTCCATTTATGTGACAAAGGGGTGATTTGGGGGAAATGACTGATCAGTAGCCAGACATTGTAAACCCTGATCAGCCTGCGAGTCTGATTTAGGTTTACAATGGACGCAAAGGCTATTATAGTCGTGCTTAGCGGATTAAGGGTTAATAAATTGAGGCGTAATTTTAACGCTTGAAAATACTTCAAGATTGCCATGTGTCCCTTTAATATCATGTTTGTGTGTATTGTTCAAACTCCCATGACACAAACCAGTTATCCCTTTTACAATATTAGCACACGGAAAATGAGTATAATACATATCAAGTGTTTCCATTGTTCTAATACTTGTTTAGTTAAAAAGGGAAAATGAGATTAAATTTGAAACAGGAATTTTACTATTTTGTAAGTTATGTGTTAAGCTCAACAGAAGGGAAATTATATAAGTATAAATCAAAAACAGCAATGTTACGGTTTAACACATGAATATGGGTATACAATTGTTAGCTCAAAGGGAATTTTCTTCTTAACTTTAGATGCACTGGTTATGGTAGAAACCAATGACTTATACATTTTTTTTGAAATTGGAAGTAAAAAATGTCCAGCTTTGAAAATTGTGCACATTTACTTCCCAAACAAATTCTAGAAAAAATACAGTAAAGCTTGTGTCATTGCTACATATATTGTGTGGAAAATTCCAAAACTAATAATGGTTATACAGAGACCTGTTACACACATGCTTGTTAAGAGTTCTTGCCAAGGCAGCTACATATTTAATATTCTCTCAAATCTGGTTTTTATAACAACCAAGGATGCAATACCACAAATAGCATACCGGTACATGTGCATTTTCTGTATTTACTCCCAACCCACCCCTACCTTCCTACACGTGTTTTAACGAACTCGGACAGAAATGAAATGTGTTATGATTATCCATTGCAGGAATGATTGGAATTACATGTATGCATGGTAATGTACATAAAGGGACTGGAGACGCTCTAGAAGATTATGGGTGTACATCCAAATACAAATTAAACCATCATACTGCTTTAGTTTCATATTCAAAGTGCATGCGCACTAAACCAAGCCTCATGATCAGAACGTTAATGAAACATACTGAGCAAAATAAATTTAGAACATGAAATGCATGTCATTTGATTTCCATAGACGAGATACAAAGCCGTGTATGTTCGGGGTCAATGATAAAGTGACATAGATATGAACAATAATAATGCTACTAAGTCAATTGTAAACAAAGTCGGTGATGACAGTAAAGCAAATATATAATTAGAATATACTTTTACAGGTTATCGAAAATCCTTCTTATTTCAATGAAAAGGGAGGTAATTTTAAAATTACGAAATTTGGAATGGTTTTGTTTGAGATATACAATCATTTTTGAACACATTTCAGCAGTTTTTAAACAATGACAGAATAGGCAAGTCTTGTCAATGCCAAACGTTAAATGTGTTCAAAGCAATACGTTTGTATAATGAAATAAGTCGTTTTCAAATACATGGGAGGTAATTGTGATACTTCCCTCAGAAAATAATAAAATATCAAAAATAAATAAAAACTCACATCCTTGCCTAGCATTTCTAATATCTTCAAATAATTATTTCAATGTTCATATGTTTAATCTTATATAAGTTACATGTATAATTAACCCGAAAGTCACATGCTAATTAATTCAATGCATGTGCACATTCATATGAAACTGACACACATCACGCGGGTTTTCATTTGTATTTGGATTGACTTCCAATCATTCTTCCACATTGCCTCCAGTCACTTTAACACCAAACCATGATATTTCATTCTCATGCAGTACAGATGTAGAATAAACTAACCCGGTGAAATGTTGACTCGCCCATTTTTTAACATGTAGCAAACAACAAAACTCAAACAAGCTAGTTACAAGCCAGAGTTACTTACCTTGCTTCTGGATTAGTTAAACTAAACTTATATTTTTTGGAAAAAAGGCCGCTGCTCTCTGACTCTGCAGTAATACGCAGCCCGTCAAGTGGCAACATAAAGTTTTTTTCCTTCTCCTGTTATTTATTAAAATGTCAAGAAAAAGAAGAAAATATTATATATTTTACAATTAAAGCATGCACGTTTGATTGGTTTTAATCCCCTTGCCAGTTCGACCAATTTGAAATCATGTTTTCTTCAATGTTTTCAAAATGGTCAAGAGATGCCAAATGAGAGAGGTTCCGGATAGCATGACAAAAAGTGAAATTTTTTCTTGCTTCTTGAAGGCTGAGAATTTCCAAGCCCTGTATTAAAACCACGGAAGTCTTTTATTTCATGTCGGAAAACTGAACATGGTTTTCCTACCAAACATCACCAGTTACAGAAGATTATTTGTTTGATGTATAATTATGAAACTAGAAGGGTGTTCAACGGAACACTTGTGTCGCCAGCCATGTGCTTTTTTCGGCAAGTACAATCAGTTATGAACTGTCTTAGGTTGAAGTTTTATGAAGGGGGCATAACTCCGAAAAAATGAAAGTCAGAGTTATTGAACATGTGTAACAAGATTCCTTGGGTTAAGATGAATGTGAAGTTTCATGAACATAGGTCAAATACTTTTTCAAGTTATGGCCTAGGTTAGGTTGCAGGTTAAAGTGTGACGGACGGATGATGACGACGGACAAAGTGATCCCTAAGTGTCTGCCATGCTACACAGGCGATACAAAAAACTACATTGAACAACATTTGAGGAGAAGCCACTCATGTATTGGCCACTATTCCTGCTGCCATCTACAGCCATCCCCGTTATTTGCAGACATCCCAATCATTTGGCATCTTACATGTGTTTTGACAACAAGCACACATAACAACACATGTAACAATAACACAGATGTATCACATGAGTGGTACAGAATAGCAGGGTGATACCAGTCTGCGACGTTTACACGAACATATATGGTCATGGCGCAAATTGGAGATTATGAAACATCAGCTAATAAAAAATGTGTCCAAGGGACGAGAATGCCCTGCCATGCATTTTGGTAACTAAAGGTCTATACTGGAAGTCCTATATTTCTACTATTTAGCAGCAGTCATGTTGAATTACATAATATTACCTAACTTTAACCCTTAACCCGCTACATATACATAATGGACTGTTCTTTTTTTTAATTAAGACCATTCCATTTATGACAAATTATTTTTTGGGAAAATGACTGATCAGCAGCCGGACATTGATCTGGGTTTACAATGGACGCAAAAGCTATTATGGTCGTGCTTAGCGGGTTACGGTTAAACAACTGAACGTCAAGCTTGATGGAAATTATATTATAAACAATGGTAAATTAGTTTCATTAGTTTCATTGAGTTTAACCAAACATTAAGAAGGGCATACAAGTGGTGGATATTGCAAAGACAAGGGAAACACTATAATTATGCTCCTTTCACATATATGGCAGAGTATCAAAAAGAATTTAAGCAACTGATCATCACTGCTGGTCAGTTCCAAGTAAAAACAATTTTTCACATTCACTAGGCCCGTACTTACTATCATACAGCAGTATATTAATAATCGGGCTGTAAAATGTAAAGAATTATTAAACGCCACTTCTATTGGTGTTGAATGTAAAAGTCCCAGACTGTTATTCACCATTCTGCACGTGTGTAGAGTGGACATATAACTACTGCACATGTAGAGTGGACATATAAGCCAAACATGTGGACTTGTCATGGGGATAAAGTAGAAATCCAGTATATCCCACCTGGTGTCGGAGTTGAAAAGGGCGAACATTTTTTTCTGTTTAATGAATCCACTGTCAGCCATATCTCGTAAACTTAAATTGTCCAAAGGTAGCATGTATTTCTTGTCTTTTTCCTAAATTTAATCATAAAACACATCCATAGTTAGTAGACGGTGTCTGTATTATATAGAGAGAGATTTTGTATCTAAATATAGTTCTGATGTTTTTGACTTCTCACAGTGGGTTTACTTAAATGTGTGAGATGACATCAACTGTCTATATTTAGATGTGTTGGATTTATTCTAAATATAGCAACTATTTGTGAGATGACATCAAGTTGTCTATATTTAGATGTGTTGGGTTTATTCTAAATATAGCAAACATTTGTGAGATTGCACTGTGTCTATATTTAGATGGGTTTACATGTCAGGGTGATTAGGAGGCAAATCTGGATATGCAAGTGGTTACTGAACTGGGTTAATATGGGATGTGGATCAGTCTGGAATATTTATTGCAAATAAAGTTGAATAACAAACCGCACAAAAAAAAGATATATAAATGTACACTGTTCTAATCGAACCAAGACAATCAAGCTGAAACCATGCACTGTATGCTGTCACAAGAGCTTCTCAAAACAATAACTGTGTTTCAGTAATATGGGGAGCTTAAAAAGCCACATCCAGTAAAAATAAACATGCACCAGTAAACTGGTCCCCTGTTGCTATTCCAATATTTTACACAGACAACAGATATCCACAGATGATTGCTGTTATCTGATAGGCTGAATGTTCCTGGGGATAAAAACAAAAGAACTCCAAAACTGCTAGGGAGAGTCCGAAACTGCTAGGGAGAGGAAAATCAACAATTGTAAAGTTGAAAGGCAATGTAGCGACACAGCCAAACAAGCTCTGTTAATGAGATTTCGGAAAAACTTGACAGAAGTTGAAAGAATTAGGCCAAAAATAAAATTATGTTTGTTTCCCCTTCCCGACCGACCCACCGAAATTGCCGCGACCCGAATTATTTTTTCGACACTGGCGAAAAAAAAAAAAAAAAAAACTTTTTTTATTATTTTTTTATTATTTTTTTTTATTATTTTTTTTTTGTCTTAAATGTGTCTTATAGGTAGCATGTATTCCAGTTTTGATCTCAAATAAAAGAAATGAAATAAAAAAAATATTTTACCTACCTACCTACCCAACCCTTTTTTGCATGGGTCGGGAAGGGGAAACAAACATAATTTTATTTTTGGCCTTATCCAAATCGGATGATAAACAAAAAAGACATGAACATTTGAAGTTTGTTCTAAAACGGGTAAAACTATGAACAAATTACCATATATGAAATATTGATAAATATCATTTAAAGCAAAGAAAATCACTTCAAATGAATGCAACATCCTTTACTGGTCATATAAAGCATTATTGTCATTAAGTGTACTTATTTTACATACAGTTTATGTCATTTTTTCCCCTATAGATCAGTAAATTTTCATATTTATAGATATTTCATATATTGATTTAGAACTGTGATGTCATAGCTCTCAAAATGGCCGCTTCCATATCCGTTTCATTTGCAGCTTCAAATGATCATATCTTCTGTCTTTATCATCCGATATTAATAATTCTTTCACCCTTATTTAAGTTTTTCAAACATTCCTTCACATGTACAATAGAAGGGCGTTACTCATATAGAGATAATTTAGAATCATTACCTTCATCATTTTTAGGCATTTAGCATGTGCTGCTTACTTTTGAAACATTACGCACGTGCCAGCATGTCAGTCACTAGGTGGCACCAGCTATTGTCATCGTAGGGTATCCGAATACAACAGGAGACTAGTTTAATGCACCATTACCCATGCAGTAAATAGAATTTACTGTTTACACTCAATAAAACATAAGTTATCACATGTGATCATCCTTGTGACCAGCTATTTATAGTCAGAGTTACCTCTGGTCACTACTGAAGAGCGCAAAGTAGGGATGTTTAGAGAAGAATCCTGACTCAACATCCCTCATGCCGATACTGTCGAGAGGCAGAAGGTACTTCTTTTCCTTCTCCTGTAAGAGTGTTGTTGTTGTTGTAAAATAATTGAAAAAATTATAATCATTGGGCTGATTCAGTGACTGTAGCCAATAACATTTCTTCAGTGTCCTATTGCAAGCATTTTGTGTTCAATATGACATGATTAATAAACTGAATCAGAACAGGGTTCTCCGCACCAGTTTTTTATATTCAAGCGCTCAATTTTTTGTTAGATGCTGATGTTTGGTGAAGCCCCAAGCTGATTCAAAGAGAAATCATCTGGAGGAAATGAATAACTATGGTAAGACTGGGAAAATATAATTTGTAGAAAATATGTTTCGAGAAAAATCTTCTAGAAAAATTCAAAACACAATGGAATATTGGCTTCCAGTACATTTTGATTGTTTGTTTGAACACCGAATGTTTATGACTTATTCAGTAAAGTCTAAAACTGAAACCAACAACACATTTGACACATATTACTAGTATGTGTTAGCTTCAATCAACTTTTGATATACTTGCTTTATCACATAACGTCCCTTGTTAGCAGTGTCAAACACCCATTTAATATTCTATTGTATGACACACGTGTAATTCAACCTGGAACAATTTTGATTGGTTGAGTTAAACCTGTAACACTACGCAAGTTTATTAACTGAAACTATTTTATTTATTACAAATTCATCCAGATCTGAGTCATACACTTATTATTTGTGACAGCTTATAAAAAATAATGCACCATATACAAACATTGTTGTTGGTTTGTTAAAAAGTTGTCATAAACTGCTATTTTGTAAAGAGGTAAAACACGAACTCTTTTATATGCAACTTTATGTGTGAGACGCGACGTTACGACGTCACATATTTTATGACGTTTTGGCGCTAAAGTGCGTCTGACGTCGTGGCGGTTTTATGTCCATCTGAATTAATTTTTACTAATTTGATTGCAGTGTTCTGTGATAAAAAGGATCTTAAACTCGTTCCCATTCCAAAGAAGATTTATGAAACTCAATATGAATTATTTTTAATTTTAACTCGCCAAAAGGCTCGTTAAAATTAAAATAATTCATAACTCGTTTCATAAATCTTATATGAAATGGGAACTCGTTTAAGATCCTCTATATATGACATGTGAGAAAGCCTCGCTGGTGCAGTCCAAAGCTGATGTGGAAGTGGGGAAAACCCTGCCTAATATCCACAGCCATTATATATCAGATCAAGCAGGTACCTTTGTATCATGCTTTAGTATGATAAACAAGCTTGGCGAATGGACAAAATCCTCCCTGCTCATTTTGGTATAACGGGATAAGATCCCCCTAATGAGATTTCATATACATTTATTTGTTTTTATTTAACTTTATTTTTTTTCGGGTATGTCAGATTTTGCAGGGGGAGATTTGTCTGGGCGGATTTTTGTCTTGCACATGATAAATACAGGCAACAGGGCTTCTAAAATTCAAAATCTCTGTTTAAATCGGTCCAGATATTTTATCTATCGGTCGTTAAAAGATCTACAATTGCCCTTTACCCTCCTTCTAATATCTTAAACTATGCCTTGCGGCAATATTCTTTGATCCATAACACGATTGTTTGTCACTCGCTGTGCAAAAGTAGGTCAATTTGGACTAAACCATTACTGATAGTAGGGAGTTTTCCGGAAGAGTCTATAGCTAGGTAGCATGCCTTTGATGTGTGATCAGAGAAAGTATATTACGCGTTCTGTCGGTCCACTAAAGCGATTGTTACCATCTGTGATTTCTTTGATATACCGTTAGTCGTAAGGTGTTAGCCTGTTTGCTTGTTTGAAGTGTCCAAAGCTGGGACTGAAATCTGTTTGCGTCATTAAAAAAAATTAAAATACCGAGCAGTGTTACTTGTTTGTTTGAATTTTTTTTACAATAACTTTAAGTATCCGCCGCAAAAAAATTTTGGTCAAAGATGTGAGAGTGTTAGAACTGACAAATGAACTCCACTGCCTCTAAATTACATTGGTTACCACGGTGATTCTTCATGCGACTTCCGGTTTATTAAACACTTCCGGTTCAATTCCTCAAATGATCAACAATTTTTATATTGAGTGAAAATTATTCATTCAGTAAAGCGAAGACATGATGTCAGTCATTAAAATGTACAAATTGTGATAAAGTAAGTTATAAATAATACAAATATAATACAAACATAAATTTTAAATAGTTCTCTATATAAATGACTAAACGGAAAAAATGCATGGTGCAGCTGACATGGTGGGTGGGGTACGGCGATTTTAGTGATTTTTTCAACATAAGTGCGATTCTTACGGCAGTAAAAAACCTGGACCGATTTGCATTTTAAAATTTTAGAAGCCCTGACAGGCATATGAACTGACCACAAATGCAAAGAATTTAAGTGTTTGGATTTTACACGTTTTAAAGCACATTATGCATAGCATATCTATAAATATTTGCAATTTAGGACACAAGGATAGCTGCCAATGCTCACTTTAGCTCCAAATTTGCCATATTATATCACTTGACATCTGGGTGTCTGGGTTGCATATACTAGTCACTGGTCACCAATATTATAGGTTATTGCATTTGTATGGCTAAATATTACTTGGAACGAGTTGTTTTGGCAAAGGACGACGAGCTTGCGAGTAGTCCTGCGCCAAAACGAGTTCCAAGTAATATTTAGCCATACAAATTCAATAACCTTTTTATTGTATACTTTCATATTGTTTTTGATCAATGTTAATTGTATGACTATTACTTTTCATTGTATTTGTGTTATTTTTATAGCTTTTGATGGAATTCCTATCTTGCTATTCAGTTTCATTTTGTGTGGATGATTATTTTGCACGAAAACGACGTCGACGTCGGATGACGTCATTAAAAACATCAAGCGATTTTCTGAAGTTTGTTTACCATTCGATAACGTTAAAAACAGTGGGTGAGTGACCATTTGAATTATTTTATCAATTTTTGACAAAGAAAGGTTGAAAAAAAACTCGTATTTTTTTGTTGACACTATAGGAAGGATTCCGTTATTTTTATTTAAAAGTAGTTCCTTATTTCTATTTCGCGGCTCTTAGCAAGCACGAGCAAAAGTTCCCGTGCAATATCAATGCGTGCAATATCGTAGAATATTGCACGCTTAGCTCAATGCAAACTAAACGGGACAATATGAAAGTATACAATATTTCATACTATGCTCATGCTGCCAGTTTTATACGTTAGTTATACAGTCTGGACAGTGATCTACAGGATTTCACATATCTTTCTATAGTTTCAACAGCATTACCGGTACTATAAAATGACACTTACTATGTTGACCTCATGCTGACGATGATAGATGTCAGCCCCAAAACGTGCAATAACAGGTAACACATACCAAGCAGTCTTATTTATTAGTTCCAAATTCTTCCATATAAAATTGTGAAACTTGGTAGCTATGCTTTAAAGCCAAAAAGACAGTATTCAAGCAAATGTTAATAGCTTGGTACTGGTCATCCAAATTAAAATTGCAAACACTCGAAAGCTATGCTTTAAATACAGAAAAACAGCAAGTTTTCCATGCAAATCAATACCACTAAACGCTTGGTTCCCGGCATTAGATATAAAGTATTCCATATAAATTATGAATATTTTTCTTGTTCTTGCCTGGCATGACTAGAGATAAGGAATACCATTCTTGCTATGTAAAGACCTAGCACCACTGAGATGCCCACACATTCAGATATTATTTAGAATTTCATTTTTAAATCCAGGTATGGAAGATTAAAACATACCGTATTTATTCTAATAGGCAACACCACATTTTCAGTAAAATAATATTCTGTACTGTGATGTTAGAATTCCTTTTAGGTGATAAAAATGTATGTCGGAATAATCCAATCCAGTTATCCAAACAACATAAACTCCGAATGGGGGCACGATACAATTAATGATATCGTAAAAATCACACGTCTTGTCTACACGGTCATTTAATTCTTGTAAAACACAAGAAACAACACTCATTAATTTTACACCGCTTGGAATTTTAACAGCAAAGGGTGGTATCAGCCATAATCTGTGGAATTTTGTATATGACTTTTATGACTTTTAAAATCGCAATGCCCACGTGGCGTCTATTAGAATAAATACAGTAGATCTATAGAACGTTTTTTTATAGCTTCACCAAAATGTTTTCTTTTAATGAAATTAATAAAATAGGAAGAAACCCTCTACATATGTATGTATATTAAAGCAATATAGAAGTTGTAAGTTTATACCAAAGTCTAATTTTATTATAATTTATATGATAAACAGTTACATATAAAAAGAGAATCTTACATTAGTGCTCATTTCTTACTGAATTTACTGAACACAAGCAAGTCGGCAACTATGATTTGATGCGCCAACTTGCCGATCATCACATCCTCTTTGCCAAAACGTTGAATAAATTCAGAAACAAATTGACACAAAATGTGAGATTCTGTTTATCACATATTCATAACATCACATAATGTCAGAAGGTGTCTTTGACTTTAAGCTATGTCACTAGTTCATTGTTGAAAATAAAGAAATGTGTTATAACATTCCCAGGCCATTCGTTACCGTAGTTCCCCTAATAATAGTGCCTCCCCTAATAGAAACGCCCCACCCAATCAACTTTTTTAAAAAATCTTACCTTCATAGAAAAGTCAAAAATTCTTGAAAGTTCAATAAATGTTCGATCTTTTGTAAAATAATAAGAAAGCTTTAATCTTAGATTTAGTGTGAATGACATTTGGGTTTGGGTATACAATCTGGCAAGGCGCGGACGCTATTATTAGGGGAATACGATATGTGATGTATGCATTTTTCTGTGAAGTATCAGGATTAGGCCATTAGTTTTTGACAATTTATTTTACAAACCCTCCTACGACAAAACGAAATTGGAATTTTTTTTTTCCGTAATAAGGGAATTTGATAGTTTATTGTGTTTTTTCACCTCCTCCCAGAGTTTACTTCACTTCATTCACTTTTCCTTTCCAACGAAATAAAAAAATAGATTTTCCAATTATTTTTTTCCTCCTCCAACAGATATTTTGTCTTGATGGTTCGTAAAACGAATATAACAAAATAATGGCCTTAGGATGTTAGAACTTGTAATGGAACATGTAAATTTTCGTCATGAACTCTTTCACCCTAAACTAAGACAAAAACTACATGCCCCCTTGTTATTTTATGTAAAAATGTAATGGTATTAATTATCAATCTATTATGCTGATATTCTGCAGCAATATTTGGAAATACTAAATTTTATTTAAGGTTTAGCAGACGGGCGTAGCCAGGGATATTTTTGGGTTGTACGCACAAGAATATTTTTAGTTGTGCGCCATAAAACACAATTTAAAACCCTATAATGTTTTTAATCAGTGCACCATGGTAACTGGCCTTTACTGACATAGTTTTTATTCAGTGCACCATGGTAACTGGCCTTTACTGACCTACGATTTTCCCATCAAGAAAACTAAAAAAAAAAATTATGCCACAGGGTGTATGCATGTGCGTATATGCGTACATAGTAGCTACGCCCCTGGAAGGGTAAATACCATGTGCGGTGATTTAGCCATATATGGTCATACATGGGAATGAGGGTAGACAGGGGGCAAATTGAGGTATACAAGGGTATTGTATGTATGAGGGGGTATGGTGTAGAATTATTTAACCTTTGACATGATTAATGGGTTTAAACAGGTTTTAAACTTATGATAATAAAATTCTGATTAAAGCAGGGTGCCTCTTGTGCACTGTTTTTAGTGAGCCAGTCCTAGTAGTTTAGTTCTTTCTAAGAATGACCTCATGTAAATTATATTATCTGATGAGGAACGCAAAATATTGTTTTTTCTGAAACTCTGGACATATGTGATATAGACACATAAAATTCATAGTTTGAAGTAATTACAGTAAACTGCCAAATATGGCAACAAAGTCTTTTATACCAGATTTATCATGTGAAATGTGTTTATAAAATAATGCATATGCATCAACTAATATATAAATTTAGGCATACAATAACAGAGCCATCAATGAATATTCATTTATGAAGGATGCCTGTTATCATCGTGGGTTATTTCAATGTATAACTCATATATAGCTGGTCTACACACTGTGTAAAGATTATATAAAATTTGTACTATTTGGCAAAATAGGGCCTGTAAACACTATTTATATCAGAACAGATGTATAGAGGTATCCTGCTTTAACAAATGCTTTTAGAATTCCTTTCTTTTCAAACAATATATTAAACAATACTTAACCTACATACATATGAACTGTAAGTTAAAGGGACTGGAGGCGCCCTGGGATAAATAATGGAACAAGAAGGGCATTCCACGATACACTTGTGTCACCTGCTATGTGCAGTTTTAGGAAAGGGCCCTAACTCCGCACAAATGAAAGTCAGAGTTATTAGACATGTTTAACGACATTCCTTGAGGTAAAATGTGTGTAAAGTTTTATAAAATAGGCCAAATACTTTTCAAGTTAAGGCAAGGTTAGGTTGCAGGTTTAAAGTTGACGGACGACGATGACAAACGACGGACAAAGTGATCACTAAGTGTCTGTCATGCTGCGCTGGCGACACAAAAATGCTTTAGTTGTATTAAAGCAGTCATTAAGAACAATACTGCAGACAAACAAAATATCTGTAAATAAGCTCAGTCAAAAGATATGATATGAAAAGAGCCTCTAGTCCCTTTAAAATATTGAATGTATGACATCAAAAACATGTGCAACTTGTCATCAGCGTTATCCTACTCATTGTGATGAAATCAAATGAGATGAGCCGATTCATTACTTTTTTCTATAATATAGAAAATGTTGAAGTGTTTTCTGATTAAACTATTGAACAACAAGTTGCAAATATGAGAAATCAGCCACAAGGTAATTATACAAGTGGAAACCAGCCACAAGGTAATTATACAAGTGGAAACCACAAGGTAATTATACAAGTGGAAACCAGCCACAAGGTAATTACATAAGTGGAAACCAGCCACATGGTAATTATACAAGTGGAAACCAGCCACAAGGTAATTACACAAGTGGAAACCAGCCACTAGGTAATTATATAAATGGAAACCAGCCACAAGGTAAGTATACAAGTGGAAACCAGCCACAAGGTAATTACACAAGTGGAAACTAGTCACAATGTAATTACACAAATGGAAACTAGCCACAAGGTAATTATACAAGACAAGGTAATTACACAAGTGGAAACCAGCCACAAGGTAATTACACAAGTGGAAACCATCCACAAGGTAATTTCACAAGTGGAAACCAGCCACAAGGTAATTACACAAATGGAAACCAGCCACATATATTACACAAGTGGAAACCAGCCACAAGATAATTACACAAAAGGAAACCAGCCACAAGGTAATTACATAACTGGAAACCAGCCACAAGGTAATTACACAAATGGAAACCTGCCACAAGGTAATTACACAAATGGAAACCAGCCAAGTTATATAACTGGAAACCAGCCACAAGGTAACTACACAAATGGAAACAAGCTACAAGATAATTTCACAACTGGAAACCAGCCACAAGTGTATAGACAATTTTTATTCTTTTTCTTTATATTAAACGCTATGAGAATGTGTAATATTTAAAATATACACCTAAATATCCATATATTTTTTTTAGTCAAATTGTGGTCTGTTGATGCATTTGGAGAATTTTGTAAGCTTGTTGATTTCCGAAGTGACGAAATTATGGTTCCAGTTTTATTTGAGCACCAGAGTATGAGCAATTCATGTTTTCTCACATAATCTGACAATGATAGAAATACAAAGACTGCAATTTCGCTGAAACAAGAGTTGACATGAAATGCACCTGATGACGTTCAGGAAAAAAAAGGCTAACAATGATTGAACAAACAATCCAAATTCAGTTAAGCCTGATTTCACGTGTCCACACAAGTAACACATTTTCTGACAAGTAATTATAAACACAAACATAAAACATACCTCTTCATCTTTAAACCACGCTAAACTTTCTGCTGTCAGCACAAACCAGAACTCCTTAGACCCGCCTTTCATAAAACTTATGTTATGCAGGGTTAACCAACCCTTCCGGATAACCTAAAAATACACGATGGGTTAAGAATGTTAATAGTGACTTTTGATCATCCAAACGTAGTGGCGAGATGCCCAAGTTCCAGTTTATACTCCATTGTGATACTAAGTTAAGTTCTTCTCTTAAATGACTCAGCATTTTTTAAATAGCTGTTCGCTTTTCTTATTTTGAATTCACAGATCACTTGTAAGAATCTCAACGGTGTAACCAGATATCTTTGCCGAGTATATAAGGCAAGACAACTGCCTTATCCATCAGTTGGGAGTGTACATCGGATGGCCCCGTCTATCCTTTGAGTATGTTAATGAACCATAGTATTTTTTTTTTTTTGGTCCACCTTCTCAACCCCTTTTTCTACTCCTTCCTTTCGCCTCCCCTCACTCTGTCTATCTGGCTATCTGTTGTAACATACTTTCTGCTGAAATATCGCTGTATATTCCGTTTCTACAACGACTCGCTGTTCACCTGCAGTTCGCCTGATGTTTCTCTTTTTTCCTTTGGATTGTACTGTTTCTGGGATATTGCTGGTATGTCATCTATTATAGTCTATTGTTTTGAAACAGCCTCTCCATGGTACTCCAGTCAAGCTACTACTAGGCTACTGGCCACTGCGTACTTCAGATGCGCCATACAAAGAACCAACCAATTTCTGTCTACAGCTATCCTTCTTTCAGTGAACGTCGGCCTAACATCATCACATTAAGACAGCAGTGAGGTACTAACTACTCCTGGAGCAAATTTGAGGGCCGAGAAGGTGGATTTTTGCCGAATGGTGATAAAAGATAAGCAATGAATTAATGAAACAAGATATGGAGAGACCGGCGGGGTTTGAACCCATGAGCTTCCGCTTGTGTGCCCAGTGCTCTTACCACTGGGCTGTCGAGGCCTCTATAGTAATTTATTTGATAGTAAGAGTAAGGCATGATTCCCAGAGTTCCATGTAGCATTCTCCTCTCTCTGGGGCGGCTTTGAATAACCTACGATAATTTCTTGATCGACCATTACAACAATTCCAGTAACTTTGACCAGCATGTGTAAAACTATTATAAATACTGAAAAGGGGATCCCTTGGAAGAATAAAGATCAAACAAATCTGATATAATACCTAAACAAGACACAAAAGTTTATGAATAATGATTAAAAAGCTACTTCTGGAATAATTTTTCAAATATCAACTCTTATATTCTTATTCATAAATCAGGGCTTCCACCAAGGTTTATCAAAGGGGTGGCATCAAAGAAACAACACATCTAAATTGTTAAAAAAAGGATATTTATAATCATATATATGTTTATTAGATATTTGATGACATCATTATATAGTTTCAAACTAAAAATAATTTGCTTTTGTGTGCCATACTCCACCCACAGGTTTTATACAGTGATTTATATGTTGCAAACAGTTTTCAATTCATCAGTCCTGGAAAGCTTTTAAATTGGCATACATTAATGAAAGGTAAGTAAAACTGTCAAGTGTAGGAGTAAATGTAACAGTTTCTTCAATTTATTATCAAAGCAATCGATCGTTTTTGCCAGTGATAGTTTAGTCTTCATTCGCGAAGAGTTCTTTCCCCTAGGTTAGAGATTATTAAATGTTGTCATCAATACTTCTTTTCTCTTTGTAACTTTGATAAATACATAGAATAATGACATAAACATGTAAAATAAAAAGCCTAAAAAGTATAAGCTGTTTGTGTAAGGTGTTTCAACTTTGTGGTTAATGAATATAAATTAAGCAATTTGGCATCGAGATTATACTGCTACTTTCATTTTGTGAAATGCGGAGCTAGGCCAATTATCTAATTAACACTCTCTTCACACCAGCCACGTGTGGTACCCTTGATAAAACTGGACAAAACCGGTATTACCTGTCAATTACAGGCTCCACTGGGTTTTAATTGCTTTACAACTTGTTAACTCGGCTGTCTCAAATGAAATTAGATTAGCTGGACGGAGCTATAATCGGTAATTTACAAATTATGGGACGTCCGTAGTAAAGAATCGCCTTTGATGTAAATTTTCGCCGTAAAACTACACTTTTGGACGTAATTTACGCCCTACGCCCGTTAACAGAAGCCCTGATAAATAGTTCTCATAGGTATTGTTATGTAATGATTATTAAAAGGAATGAAAATAAGCCATACCTGATTGCCAACTTTTCTTTTTGTATGATTATCAGATTTTTGCTGAGCACTGGAAGAGAAGAATAAACTACATGTGAAGGGTGGCCAACAAAATATACCATTATACCCTAAATTTAAAAAACACATAGGAGTAATGAGAAATTACAGACATCTTTAATAGTTTAAATTTTTTCCACTGATGCTGGTACCCAAGCTGCATGTCACATATGGTAAAGATCGGATGAAAAATGAAGGCCCTATTGTCTTAATGAGGCAAAATATAGTATTTTTAACTAAATCAAGGGCTATAACTCCGCTGTTACTGGTCCGATCTTGCAGGTTTTCGAACTTGTCCGAGCTTTTATTGATATTAATTTGGTAATGTTTGGTAAAGATCGGATGAAAAATGAAGGCCATATCGTCTTAAGGAGGCAAGATATAGAATTTTTAACTAAATCAAGGCCCATAACTCCGCTGTTAGTAGTCCGATTGGGCGGGTTTTCGAACTTGCCCGAGCTTTCATCGATATTAATAATCTGGTAAAGTTTGGTAAAGATAGGATGGAAAATGAAAGTCCTATCATCTTAACAAGGTAAAAGTTAATGGACGGACGACAGACAACTCGCCATCCCATAAGCTCTGCTGGCCTTTGGCCGGTAGAGCTAAAAATGAATTCAGTACACATCATTCATCATTCCATGTGCGTTTCATTTGTATTCCATTCACATTCCAAATGCATGCTATTGCGCTCCGTTTACAATTATTTGTGTCACTTGGAATGGTAAAGACCCTTTATACAGATTACTTTAGTATCACAGGTAACAGCTTACTTAGCAAAGCCTATAAAATCCTCATGATTTGTGTTCATATAGGCTAGCTGTATATCCACGGTCAACATGAGCTGAGTTTTACATCCCGCCTCCCGTTCTCGAACACGCGAGTTAACTATTCTTTCTGTCTCCTCCCGCAATCGTGGATACCGATTCATCTGAAATATGAATCGAGATTATAAACATTCAATAAATATCATGAGTGTAAAATGGCCTTCTAGTTCACTTAATTCTTATGGAATGTTCAATGTTAACCCAGTGTTCAGACATTTTAAATAGCATCAGATTTCATTCAGAGGTTTGTTTGAGTGAGTTTTCCAGATAATAAAACTGATAATAATAGTCACCATCTAATGCCTTCAAACTTTATATTTAACACCGTAAATAGGTGTCTCAGGGTATTCAAAACAGACAACTTTTTCACTCCGGACTTTTGTCTATAACTACATAATTATGTAAACACGTTATCTTGACAATGAACATGCACAACATCAACCTATTGTTGTAGGTGGCACCTGTCACAAATAGCCAGCATACGGCTGTGTCTCAATTGTAAGTTTATGTTAACATTTCATTTTCCACTTGGTCAATCTTACATTCCGTTTCGTAACCTTATGCCTGGAGATATCTTTAATATGTGCCTGTAATATTAGTTGTTACTGTATCATGTATCATGTCAAATTGATAAATTGTTAAAGAATTTATCTGAATTTCTACTCATCCTGCATCAATGAGCACTCATCATGGCGAGCGCACAAGTGGAACATTTGTGTCCTGTGTATGTATAAAATATCTCTCGTAATCTAACCGATCATGCATCATGCTAATGTTATATATTGAAGGTTCCACACAACACTGATGTAACAACATATGAATTAAGAAGAAGATACAGCATCATTGCATTGAATCCTCGATTTCTATGTTTGCTTTCAATTATAATTGTAGGAAAATATAAGGAATATCGGGCTGACCAACCTTGTCTGTACATTTATGAATGACCGATGTCAATTCCGAAATCACCATGTCGCAACATTTTAACGATGGGGATCGCAGTTTCTCAATCTGCTTCTTTACGATGGCCTCGAAAGCCATGTCAGGGGTGAACAGACCGGTCCTGATACCATGGATGTTCTTGATGGCGTAACTGATCTCACGACGCAGTTCCTTCTCATCAAACTCCATCTGCAATGGGAAGGTTAAATATTTTTATTTTTTATTTATTTCTTCGTATTTTCTCTCTATTATTTTTTTTGCTCTCTCCATTAGTGTTAAAATGTTAAAAAGGTTTGCAAATACTTTAACAATGCATAATGACTTTTTGGTTAATTTTTCATCCAGACATTTTCAAATTGTAAACTATTATTGTTCTAAAACTAGCAGAGTCACACTAGTATTTGTGGAATAATTAAAAATATAAATTAAATTGCATCATACTGTTTTCTCCTAAAAACATTTACCTCTGTCATTTATGTTGATAAGTGGCTGTAGAATGTCATTCAATGTGAGTGAAATAAGAATAAAACAAAATGTGTAAACATTTTACTATTAAATTAATAGATAATAGATTCTTTACGGAAATTATTATTTTGATATTAAATGCACTTCTCTATTGAGTTTAAAGGGACACACGGCAATCTTGAAGTATTTGAAATTGGTGTCTCGATTTATATATCCAGTTTCATTTTTACTTTTACCCTGGTTACATTTAAATAAATCAAATTTTAAGTATTCACTATTTTGTCTTATTATACTATAAGTTTTAATATATTATTGGTGCAATAATATCAAAAATTAATAATATGCAGAAACACGGGACGCCGCTAGTTTTTAAAAAATCAAGATTGCCATGTGTCCCTTTAACTTTCACTATAGCAGCATGGAAAGGTTCTTGCTTTCAAACTAGAACAATCACTGAAGGTGATGAATACCCCCACTTT
The DNA here is from genome assembly GCA_037043455.1 of Cyrtodaria siliqua. NCBI lineage: Eukaryota > Metazoa > Mollusca > Bivalvia > Adapedonta > Hiatellidae > Cyrtodaria > Cyrtodaria siliqua. The sequence continues at coordinate 158,566 of JAWPHD010002440.1, read as the reverse complement.
AAATTCTAAGTCAAACAAAGGCCATAATTCTGTAATAAATTAGGCAATCAACAATTGGTGATGTAGAGAGACATAAGGTCATTAGTTGTTATGTGTACATGAAGTTTGGAAACAACCCATTCAAAACTTTTTGAGAAATGGTAGTAATACAAATGTGTTACGCTATGCAATGGGACAAATATTAGTTACACGATGGGACAAAAATGTGTTACGTGATGTTACAGGCAATGGGATTCCTACATAGTCCACCCCATTCACTTTGTGAAAGCGGTGCTATAAAGATAATCTAGAAAGCAAACAGACTGACAAAGGCTATATGAAATGTAAGCTAGAAACGTGGGAGATAACTGATAATCTTTACCTTTACTAATTCAAATGGAAATCTTTCGTAGAAGATTCTGTTAATTTTGGCTCCACCCGATAATTCCTTCATGTTGATTTGTGCCCCAGAACCTTCAATATTCTTTTCAAAGTCTATGCCAAACTGCTGCACCATCCTGAGGAAGAAAACTGGATGTATAATATCACATAATGTTGTGTTAAAGAAACTAACCTGCCAAAAGCTCCATATTTGGAGTTTGGACGGGCTGGTTAAAGCCGTTTATATTGTGTCTATGGAGTTTGAATTCTCAAAATATGTAAGTCATATATATACCTCGTCATCACTAGGTTTAGAATCTGTAATATGTATTCTCCCCAGGAATTTGTCAAGGCATGTCGCTTTTATCATAGAAAATATGCTTCAGAGTGTATCCTTATTCCTGACCCCTATATGTATGGGTAGTTTGTTAGACACTTGCTTTATATAAGAAATAGGCTAGTGATTCCATATATTGTGTTTTTTACTTATTTAAGCCAAACAAAAATGAAATAATTAAAATGTGTTACATGGCTTTTTGAAATTAAGGCATGTTGCAAAAGCATTTTGGCTCTGAAGGCATGATAAATGTGACATGCCTTAATAGCCTGTGGAGAACACTGCGGCATATGTTGTAAAATCTGCCTGTTGATGGCGGGATAGGGATTTCATAACAATCATTGTATGTAGTGCAATATCAGGGTTACAAAATATTTTAGACTTCTGTTAGCTGTTAACCCTTAAGCATAACTATAATAGCCTTTGCGTCCATTTCGAACAAAGATCAGGGTTTACAATGTCCAGCTGCTGATCAGTCATTTCCCCCAAAACACCCCTTTGTCACATAAATGGAATGGTCTTAATTCAAAGAAAGAACAGTTCATTATATATATGTAGCGGGCTAAGGGTTAAGTTTATGACAGATCATGTCCAGTTTATCAAAAGTGTTAAAAATATATAAATCACCAATTTTCGATTTCTTTACTGTGATTTTAGCCATAACACAATTCATTTTATATACAAACAAACAAATATGTAACTGGTGTACCCATCTTATATACAATGAGTTAGTGTGGAAAACATATCCACACAACTCTGAGTTACAACAGTCCCCCAATCATACCTGATTAAACCCAGCGATACATAGGTACGGGCATGCAAAGTAGATATTTAAGAGCAGACTTTGAAGTTATGGTTACAAAATCCCAGTTTTATTTAATTAGAAAATATAAACTTTAAAACAAGAGGTCAATGACCTTGAAGCTCTACTGATTGATTTTGATTTCAGGAAGTAGTCGCTACAGACTTGTTTTTTGAAAATCTATTTTTAACCGTGGCGGCCATCTTGAATTTCCGGCCGACCTGAAATTTTGCTAAGATCAATAAGACATTAAGAGCAACATTCCTGTGAAGTTTCATGAAAATCCGTCAAGTAGTTTCAAAGAAGTAGTCGCTACAAGTTTTCATTATATAACTCTATGTAAACAAAGCAGCCATGTTTAAGGTCAAATCAAAACGATTTTCGACAAGGACCAACATCATGTCATACTGATCATTTTAGAAAAAGTCCCATATCAATATCTCTTATTGTTTTGAAGAAGTAGTCGCTACAAACTTATTTATATTAAATCTATTTTTAGCTGTGGCGGCCATCTTGAATTTCCGGCCGACCTGAAATTTTTCTAGGATCAACTAGACATCAAGAGCAACATTCCTGTGAAGTTTCATGAACATCCGTCAAGTAGTTTCAGAGGAGTAGTCGCTACAAGTTTTTACTATATAACTCTATGTAACCAAAGATGGCCACTGGCAGCCATGTTTAACGTCGAATCAAAATATTTTTCCACAAGGATCTACATCATGTCATGCTGATCATTTTAGAAAAAGTCCCATATCAATATCACTTATAGTTTTCAAGAAGTAGTCGCTACAAACTTATTTTTTAAAAATCTATTTTTAGCTGTGACGGCCATCTTGAATTTCCGGCCGACCTGAAATTTTGATAGGATCAATTAGACATCAAGAGCAACATTCCTGTAAAGTTTCATGACAATCCGCCAAGTAGTTTCAGAGGAGTAGTCGCTACAAGTTTTTACTATATAACTCTATGTAAACAAAGATGGCCGCTGGCAGCCATGTTTAATGTTGAATCAAAACGATTTTTGACTAGGATCAACATCATGTAATGCTGATCATTTTAGAAAAAGTCCCATATCAATATCACTTATAGTTTTCAAGAAGTAGTCGCTACAAACTTATTTTTTAAAAATCTATTTTTAGCTGTGACGGCCATCTTGAATTTCCGGCCGACCTGAAATTTTTCTAGGATCAATTAGACATCAAGAGCAACATTCCTGTAAAGTTTCATGACAATCCGCCAAGTAGTTTCAGAGAAGAAGTCGCTACAAGTTTTTACTATATAACTCTATGTAAACAAAGATGGCCGCTGGCAGCCATGTTTAACGTTGAATCAAAACGATTTTTGACTAGGATCAACATCATGTCATGCTGATCATTTTAGAAAAAGTCCCATATCAATATCACTTATAGTTTTCAAGAAGAAGTCGCTACAAACTTGTATTTTAAAACTCTATTTTTAGCTTTGGCGGCCATCTTGGATTTCACATCAACATGAATTTTTGCTAGGATCAACTAGACTTTATGGGCAACATTTCTGTAAAGTTTCATGAATATCCATCCAGTAGTTTCAGCTGTGAAGTCGCTACAAATAAAAGTTTACGGACAGACGGACAGACGGACAGACAGACAGACGGACAGACGGACGACGGACGCCGCACCACGGCATAAGCTCCGCTGATCTCTGATCAGTTGAGCTAATGATTAATGTTGTCATCATTTGATCAGTCGCAGAAAAATTGACATACTAATTATAATCATTTTGAATCCATTAATTATAAAAAACAAACTTAGTCATGTTTGTATTTCATGCTTTTCACAAAATGAATGAATGAATGGTGTTTTACGGCACGTCGACACATAAATAGGTCATATTGTGCGCAAAAATTTATGAAAAATGAAGTATTAATTAAAAATTAATGTAAATATATAAAGATAAAACTATTGAAAAATAAGGGTTGATCAGGTGTAATATAAACTATGTATGTAAATCAACAAATGCCCGTCAATGGGTATATAAACAAGTAAATATACAAAAGATACAAAAACACCAATATTCAAGGCAATGTGAAAAACTAGATATTCACAAAGTCTCTGAAAAAAAAAGTTCTTTTGTGAATTATAAGCAAACCACTATTATTAATTTTGTGAAAAAGTCAGCATCTAAATGGTAGTAGAACTTTTGTTTGTTTTGTTTTTATATATATATATTGTTTTTATTAGGGTCAATTAGGGACACACACTTAAGTTTATAATTCCACTTATTGATAGGTAATAGATAATTACCTAGAAGGATTACCTCTTCATCTTTATCTCTATAAAGAATTTCACTATAGTTTATTGCTCTCCATACCACGGGTTTATGTTTACAAACAGCAGACTGACCAGTAGATAATCCACTCCCACTGTGCCTAATATGCTTAATGGCCAACCATACGGTTATTGAAGATTTTGAGATCCGGTCTTTAACACTTACTGTATCATAGCTTTTGCTTTCTCTGCTGGATTATTTGAACCATGTTTGTATTTGATTATCAAGCTTCACGTTACCAGACTGGTTATCTGACAATATCACCACTTACTGCATCATAGCTTTTGTTTTCCTTGCTGGATCATCTGGTCGGAAATTTTTGAATTCTTCCACATCTTTCTCCATAGATAACAATTGTGTCTGCAACCTGTTCCGGAGTGCCGGTAATGTGTCTCGAATATGGTTGGTCAATTGTTGATTAAGCATTTTCTAAAATAAAGAAATCAGAAAGAACATGGCTGAGGTTTAACAATGCAACAAGTCTGGGTTATTGATCAAATATTGGTTATAACTTTTTTAAATGAAAACACAAAAAAAAACGAACTAGAAGGGTGTTACATGAAAAATTTGTGTCGACTGCCATGTGCTTATTTCAGCAAGTACGATCTAAATATAAAATTTGAAGACAAATTGTGAGTTTGGTTAGATTGCAGGTTAAAGTTTTATGAAAGTGGGCATCACTCTGCCAAAATGAAAGAGTTATTGGACATGTAAACAAACATTCCTTATGTTAAGATGAAGACGTGCGTGAAGTTTCATGAACATAGGTCAAATACTTTTCAAGTTACGGCCAAGGTTAGAGTGCAGGTTAAAATGGGACGGACGGACGAAGGCGGACAAAGGGATCCCTAAGTGTCCGCATTTGCAGGCGACACAAAAATTAGGACAAACTCTGCTCTGAAGATATAAGCTGGTTTAGTTTAAGTCCTCATCCAGAGACGAGGACAAGGAATAGTGTCTTGACTATGTCAGTGGCGCCAGTGAGGCGCAAACCAGACAGAAACTACAGGTAAAGTTTAAAGAGGTAAAAGAAAATCCCTGTTGTCATCAAAAGTGTTGTCATTAAAGGAGATGAATAATCTGTTTAGAGTTTTACGTCATTTTTAGCAAATTTTAAGCCATACAGTCGACGGACGATTTTTTTTTTGTGGTAGAGGCAGATGTTAGAACCAGAACTGAATACCTCCTGCAATCAGTAAGTATCAACACTTTCTCACTTACAAGTGGGAATCGAACCAGCAGTGGTGAGAAGCCAGAAGGTTTACAATGCCATGTTGTTGACCCTCAACCATGGAGACACTCTAATTTCTCAGAAAGTGTGTTTTCAAATCCTGTCCATCTGAACACGACACATTGTAAGTAATATTACCTGAATAAATATTGCTTGAAATAATGTGGTCATCTAAGGTCAAGGTCAGTGACGTGAATTATACCTGTAGATGTTGTATATCTGTTCTATGAGCAATGTGTTGGAGGGATGAATGTCATAGAAACTATTACCACAGGACACAGTTCATAAGGTCAACACATATCAAGGTCAAGGTTATAATCAAAGGTCTTTGTTTGTTTGTTTGAATGATGTTTTAAGTCATTGTTATAAACAAAGATCAGGGGCAATGTTATCATCAAAGGTCAAGGACAATGTTATCATCAAAGGTCAAGGGCAATGTTATCATCAAAGGTCAGGGGCAATGTTATCATCAAAGGTCAAGGACAATGTTATCATCAAAGGTCAGGGGCAATGTTATCATCAAAGGTCAGGGGCAATGTTATCATTAAAAGTCAAGGGCAATGTTATCATCAAAGGTCAAGGACAATGTTATCATCAAAAGTCAGGGGCAATGTTATCATCAAAGGTCAATGACAATGTTTTAAGGACATGATCAAAGGCGACAATGTTATCAACACATGTCAGAGACAACGATATCACCAAAGGTCAAAGGCAATGTTATCATTAAAGGTCAGTGAAGTGTACTATACCTGTAAAAATGGTGTGCCCATTCTGTCAGCAATGTGTCTGTATGAGGGATGACTAAGAAAGAATTTGCGTTCGTTGGCCATGGCAGCTTTAATGTCCTTTCTTCCGTCTATATCCTTTTGGCTTCTGTTTACCACACCAATGTAGCCTGTTTATATCGGTACAGTGTTTTACAACGGAATTAAATTTCTAGGTCATAATTTGCATTTAAATAGTTTTTTCCCCCTACAAAACACAAAGCAGCAGCATTTTTGTATAATGATTGTACACAACACGCAATCTTAAGAATGAACACTTTCTCACTTACAAGTGGAGCACCAGCCGGATTTTAACTCGAAGCTGTGAGTGGTGAGCAGGTTTCAAGCTCAGCATAACCCTTTCGACCACGGATGCGCTTTCACTAAACAAACCCACAATCCCTTGGTTCACTAATCTAATAGAATCCCATGGATTATTGTGCAACTTTAGGGTAGTTGTAACAAGAGGTCCAAATGGGCCTGAAGCCCTCTTTTGATGTATGCCGATAGATTTAAGGTTGCTCTAATTATGAATATATCACAATAGCTCATCATCTGAACTAAAGGCTGCTCAGGTGAATGGCTCAGACGAAATCAAAATATGCATAACAGGTACCTCTACGTAGAGGCAGCAGTCTGTTTTCCAAAATTTCTCGAGCATCTGTACCATCGTCCATCAAGTCTAGCTTGGTTATCACACCTATTGTCCGTAAACCTAAGTAACAAAAGGATAGGATAGTAACCAAAAGTATCAGAAAGTCCTCAATGTATGAGGTAATTCATAAAATTGGTAATTTATTTACAAAATGAATATGATACAAGTGATGTATAGCCATATGTATTAGAAAAAACTTAGTGCATGGTTTTCAATACCTATTTTTTTTTATTATATTAAACAAATAATTTTATGATACTAAACAAAAGCATAAAAAATTAATAAATCCTTGGTTTTCAATCAGATAATTTTAGATCAAAATCAAAAGTCTAATATGTTTGGTTTTCAATAATTCAAGAAATGTTACAAAAGGATATTTAAGTCAATTAAAAGCTCTGGAGAAAAACATTCCACTATGCAGCAAAATGATAAGAAAGTAACCAAATGTTACCAAACGTACCCAATGCAATACATTAGTTCCGTGAGATAGAATACATCTCTGATCAGCAGCAGAACAATGAAGAAAATGGAATAAACTACAGACAAGTATCCTACCTTGGGGGTCCACCTCTTTCGCTATTTTTAGCGCATCAGAGTTTGCAAGATCAGTGTTGGCAGGACTGACGGCCAAGATAAGACAACTCTCCTTTGTGATAAACTCCATCAACATCCCGCGGATCTGTTGCTCTATGTCATGTGGCTGGTCACCCACCGGAACCTTTGTCATTCCGGGCAAGTCTATCAACGTTAGGTTTAACACTGGAATTATAAGACAACTGTTGTGGTTTTTCTGGGAGACACTCAAACTATAATTTATTATTATACTAGTCTTCTTGCAAACAAGTTTCTACAGAGAAGCATAACTTTGATGTTAAAGGGAATGTAGCGACACAGCCAAGCAAGCTCTGTTATTGAGAGTTCTGAAAAACTTGGAAAAAGGTGAAAGAATTATCAAATCGGATGATAAACAAAAAAGATATGACCATTTAAAGATTACTCTAAAACTAATATGGGAGCTGCCATTTTTAGAACTATGACGTCATAGTTCCATATTACCATATATGGAATATCGATAAATATCATTTAAAACGACGAAAATCACTGCAAATGAATGATTTTTTTTAATGGTCATATAAAGCATTATTGCCATTAAGTATTACATGTTTTTTTATACAGTTGCTGTAATTTTTCCCTTTAAATCAGTAACTTTTCATATTTATAAATATTCCATATATGGTCATTTAGAACCCTGATGTCATAGCTCTCAAAATGGCCGCTTCCATATCCGTTTCAACAGAAACTTCAAATGATCATATCTTCTTTGTTTATCATCCGATTTTGATAATTCTTTCACCCTTATTCAAGTAGTTCAGAACTCTCAATAATAAAGATGGTTTGGCTGTGTCGCTACATTCCCTTTAATATATTGACTTGAATGAATTAATGGTGTTTTACAACCCTTTATCATGCAGATACACACTTTTCTGCCTAATAAAGGGGTGACCTAATAAATTTTGCTTTATTAGGCACTGACCAATAAAGCAAATCAATGCGGAATCCCTTGGCGTTTATTGTACGTTTTGTTATCTGACGTCATGCACGTAACGTTGCCTGACGTCGTAAAACAAACAAAAACAAGAGGTCAATGACCTTGAAGCTCTACTGATTGATTTTGATTTCAGGAAGTAGTCGCTACAAACTTGTTTTTTGAAAATTTATTTTTAGCCGTGGCGGCCATCTTGAATTTCCGGCCGACCTGATATTTTGCTAGGATCAATTAGACATCAAGAGCAACATTCCTGTGAAGTTCATGAAAATCCGTCAAGTAGTTTCAGAGGAGTAGTCGCTACAAGTTTTCATTATATAATTCTATGTAAACAAAGATGGCCGCTGACAGCCATGTTTAACATCTAATCAAAATGATTTTTGACAAGGACCAACATCATGTAATGCTGATCATTTTAGAAAAAGTCCCATATCAATATCACTTATAGTTTTCAAGAAGTAGTCGCTACAAACTTGCATTTTGAAAATCTATTTTTAGCCATGGCGGCCATCTTGAATTTCCGGCCGACCTGAAATTTTGCTAGGATCAATTAGACATCAAGAGCAACATTTCTGTGAAGTTTCATGAAAATCCGTCAAGTAGTTTCAGAGGAGTAGTCGCTACAAGTTTTCATTATATAACTCTATGTAAACAAAGATGGCCACTGGCAGCCATGTTTAATGTCGAATCAAAATAATGTTCCACTCGGATAATCATCATGTCATGCTGATCATTTTAGAAAAAGTCCCATATCAATATCACTTATAGTTTTCAAGAAGTAGTCGCTACAAACTTGCATTTTGAAAATCTATTTTTAGCCATGGCGGCCATCTTGAATTTCCGGCCGACCTGAAATTTTGCTAGGATCAATTAGACATCAAGAGCAACATTTCTGTGAAGTTTCATGAAAATCCGTCAAGTAGTTTCAGAGGAGTAGTCGCTACAAGTTTTCATTATATAACTCTATGTAAACAAAGATGGCCACTGGCAGCCATGTTTAATGTCGAATCAAAATAATGTTCGACTCGGATAACCATCATGTCATGCTGATCATTTTAGAAAAAGTCCCATATCAATATCACTTATAGTTTTCAAGAAGTAGTCGCTACAAACTTATTTTTTAAAAATCTATTTTTAACTGTGGCAGCCATCTTGAATTTCTGGCCGATCTGAAATTTTGCTAGGATCAATTAGACATTAAGAGCAACATTCCTATAAAGTTTCATGAAAATCCGTCAAGTAGTTTCAGAGGAGTAGTCACTACAAGTTTTTACTACCGTATTTGTCGGGGTATAGCGCGCACTTTTTTACCCCAGATTCTGTGGCTGAAGTTGGGGTGCGCGGTTTAAGCAACAAGTAATGATTTACTTCTTTTTTTTTCAGCCAAGACGAGAAGTTTTGTGGTTTTCAAAAAGTCGCAAGACCGGCCGTTTACTACAGAGATTGAATCGAACAAAAGTTGGCTTGTTTCTATTGTTTCAATAAAATGCGTTGTATGCTATATGCTTATTATCAATAAAAATAATAAAATCAAACTTTACCATGTTTTATGTTGATTATTGTTGAGAAAATACCATTGAAATGTTGAAAAATACAATTATTTACATCAATCGGCATTTTGAAATGAAAACGAGGCTGGGATTTTCCGAACGCGCAGACTGAGTTAGTGCATATTTTATTAATAGAATACAATATAATTGTATGTATAATAATTATTTCTAATAAACAACGACCCCCTTACTTATTTGTTTGATTGGTAAAACGATTATTATCAGGGTGCAAACAGCTTAGACTGCTTGAAGTCGTTTTTTTGTCCAAATCACAAAAGTCTATTTTTAGAATCTATTTTTATCCAGAGGCGAGTGTACAGTTTCCGGAATATATCCCTACTACACAATTATTTTCGTTTTTGATAAGATTTGTCTAATAAAAGATTCTTACATCTAATAAAAGAAAAGTTACGCATTAGTTTAGTTATCTAATGCACATATAAAACTCTGAGAGCAACATTTACATTGAAACTTCTTGAATTTTACTTAGAACATTGTTAGTGATACCTCGAGGATTTTCGAAATTATTCACTGAGTTTATATAGAAACGTACTACATACGTTTCATTTCGTTTCCGGTTTAGGCTTTATGTTTCATGCTACAAATTTAGATACATAGTATTACTATAGTTAGTTACTTCTGTTTGTAGTGTTGATGATTTCGAGACTGAACCTCGCTTCGAATTTGTTTTCTAAGCAAACATATATAAAACTTTAAGGGTTAGCAGAACAAAACGGTCCTTTTCAGGGCCAGCACATATTTATTCGAAAGAATAATCTGTTTTAATTGTCAATCCAAAATATTAAATATAATATGATCGTAATAAAAGTTGAACACGGGCGTGGGTTTTTTATTTTATTGAAACTTGAGTAAACAACAAAAGTACACTCAACAGTACAAGTTTATTTACACTTGAGTAAAAAAACACAGTCTAACATGCAGCTTCGTTTTAGCCAATCAAAATTCGTTTTACATTTCCTCTTTGGTCAATGCTTCAAAATGGCGCTCTGCTGTCCTGAAATTGAAAACACATGTTTTTAATGCGCGGTTTACACTACAATACATAAAAAAAAGTTTTTTTCCAAGGATTTCAGGCCCAAAGTCGGGGTGCGCGTTATATGCGCATGCGCGCTATACGCCGACAAATACGGTATATAACTCTATGTAAACAAAGATGGCCGCTGGCGGCCATGTTTAATGTCAAATAATTTTTGACAAGGATCAACATCATGTCATACTGATCATTTTAGAAAAAGTCCCATATCAATATCACTTATAGTTTTCAAGAAGTAGTCGCTACAAACTTGAATTTAAAAAATCTATTTTTAGCTTTGGTGGCCATCTTGGATTTCACATCAACATGAATTTTTGCTAGTATCAACTAGACTTCATGGGCAACATTTCTGTAAAGTTTTATGAATATCCATCCAGTAGTTTCAGAGGAGTAGTCGCTACAAATAAAAGTTAACGGACAGACGGACGGACGGACGCCGGACGCCGCACCACGGCATAAGCTCTGCTGATCTCTGATCAGTAGAGCTAACAAGAGGTCAATGACCTTGAAGCTCTACTGATTGATTTTGATTTCAGGAAGTAGTCGCTACAGACTTGTTTTTTGAAAAATTATTTTTAGCCGTGGCGGCCATCTTGAATTTCCGGCCGACCTGAAATTTTGCTAGGATCAATTAGACATTAAGAGCAACATTCCTATAAAGTTTCATGAAAATCCGTCAAGTAGTTTCAGAGGAGTAGTCGCTACAAGTTTTCATTATATAACTCTATGTAAACAAAGATGGCCACTGGCAGCCATGTTTAACGTCGAATCAAAATAATGTTTGACTCTTATAACCATAATGTCATGCTGATCATTGTTGTTATGATTGTTAATATGACTATTGTTATAATTATTGCAGCAAACCTGTATCAAGACACAACGTTAATCGCTTCTCAAGTGAGCCCAGAGGTTGCATGTACAAGCCATGACAAGCCAACAATGCGTTCCACCGTAAGTTTTTCATATGTATACGTACTTTCAACAGATATGCACAAGTCAGAAATGAAACGGGCACTCTATGGCACGCAGAATGATACTTGTTGACATTTCATTGCCACGGGACGTAATACGTGTACGGGAAAATAGGACAAACAGAGATAACTTAGATTTTTACGCGATCTGATAGTACATATGATTATTATTCATAATAGTAATACGTAAAGAATATGTACAATATTATCTGGCTTGTTGTTATGATTGTTAATATGACTATTGTTATAATTATTGCAGCAAACCTGTATCAAGACACAACGTTAATCGCTTCTCAAGTGAGCCCAGAAGTTGCATGTACAAGCCATGACAAGCCAACAATGCGTTCCACCATAAGTTTTTCATATGTATACGTACTTTCAACAGATATGCACAAGTCAGAAATGAAACGGGCACTCTATGGCACGCAGAATGATACTTGTTGACATTTCATTGCCAAGGGACGTAATACGTGTACGGGAAAATAGGACAAACAGAGATAACTTAGATTTTTACGCGATCTGATAGTACATATGATTATTATTCATAATAGTAATACGTAAAGAATATGTACAATATTATCTGGCTTGTTGTTATGATTGTTAATATGACTATTGTTATAATTATTGCAGCAAACTTGTATCAAGACCATCATGTCATGCTGATCATTTTACAAAAAGTCCCATATCAATATCACTTATAGTTTTCAAGACGTAGTCGCTACAAACTTCTTTTTTAAAAAATCTAATTTTAGCTGTGGCGGCCATCTTGAATTTCTGGCCGATCTGAAATTTTGCTAGGATCAATTAAACATTAAGAGCAACATTCCTGTAAAGTTTCATGAAAATCTGCCAAGTAGTTTCAAAGGATTAGTCGCTACAAGTTTTTACTATATAACTCTATGTAAACAAAGATGGCTGCTGGCAGCCATGTTTAACGTTGAATCAAAACGATTTTTGACAAGGACCAACATCATGTCATGCTGATCATTTTAGAAAAAGTCCCATATCAATATCACTTATAGTTTTCAAGTAGTAGTCGCTACAAACTTGTATTTTGAAAATCTATTTTTAGCCATGGCAGCCATCTTGAATTTCCGGGCAACCTGAAATTTTGCTAGGATCAATTAGACATCAAGAGCAACATTCCTGTGAAGTTTCATGAAAATCCGTCAAGTAGTTTCAGAGGAGTAGTCGCTACAAGTTTTCATTATATAACTCTATGTAAACAAAGATGGCCACTGGCAGCCATGTTTAACGTCGAATCAAAATAATGTTTGACTCTTATAACCATAATGTCATGCTGATCATTTTACAAAAAGTCCCATATCAATATCACTTGTAGTTTTCAGGACGTAGTCGCTACAAACTTCTTTTTTAAAAATCTATTTTTAGCTGTCTTGAATTTCTGGCGGATCTGAAATTTTGCTAGGATCAATTAGACATTAAGAGCAATATTCCTGTAAAGTTTCATGAAAATCTGTCATGTAGTTTCAATGGAGTAGTCGCTACAAGTTTTTACTACATAACTGTATGTAAACAAAGATGGCCTCTGGCAGCCATGTTTAACGTTGAATCAAAACGATTTTTGACAAGGACCAACATCATGTCATGCTGATCATTTTAGAAAAAGTCCTATATCAATATCACTTATAGTTTTCAAGAAGTAGTCGCTACAAACTTGTATTTTATAAACCTATTTTTAGATCTGGTGGCCATCTTGGATTTCACATCAACATGAATTTTTGCTAGGATCAACTAGACTTCATGGGCAACATTTCTGTAAAGTTTCCTGAAAATCCATTCAGTAGTTTCAGAGGAGAAGTCGCTACAAAAAAAAGTTTACGGACAGACGGACGGACGGACGGACAGACGGACGCCGCACCACGGCATAAGCTCTGCTGATCTCTGATCAGTAGAGCGAAAAACAACATGGCGGCGTCCTTGATAAGCGTAACATTCTGAGAAATAGGTAATAATAGTAATTTATACAAAAAATGTGGATAATCTACATGATAAATAGAATATTATGTCAGTGCCTTTTACTATCAAGTTTATTAGGCTCGGCATGAAAATGAAGAATGGCTCGGTAGAGCCTCGCCATTCTTCGTTTTCTAAGCCTCGCCTAATAAACTTGGTAGTAAAAGGCACTAACATAATATTTTCTATTTAACAGCTCAAGTCAAGTTGAAATGGGAAATGGTAATAAGCAAATGAATATCATTTAATTTATTTTTGTCTTAAGAAGTGCATACTGACTTACCATGTGGGGAGTAGACCCTCAGATTGATTGGAACGTTGGATATTCCCTTGTTGCCCCCAGTAACACGGTCAGTTTCCACCTCAATTTCTTTACGTACTTGCTCAAAATCGACATACTTCTTCCCCTTTTGATGTAAAAACTCTGCATGCTCTGTCAATAGAGATAATACATGGATAAATACTTTGTTTTTACAATGTACATCACAGTGAAATAACTGAAATAATGTCAATTGCATAAATTAGGTTTTGAAACAATTCAGGTCTATTATTATGTTAAAAATATGACAGAGCTACATGTTACAACTGATCAGTTAAAACGCAGTGAATAATGTAAAAGACAAAGGTATACACTTGGACTGTAATTCATTGATAACAACTTGATTTACATCATTATAAGATGTTTATTTATTGTGTGACCCAGGTGGACACAGCTAGACATTCCTGTGTGACCCAGGTGGACACAGCTAGACATGCCTGTGTGACCCAGGTGGACACAGCTAGACATGTCTGTGTGACCCAGGTGGACACAGCTAGACATACCTGTGTGACCCAGGTGGACACAGCTAGACATGTCTGTGTGACCCAGGTGGACACAGCTAGACATACCTGTGTGACACAGGTGGACACAGCTAGACATGCCTGTGTGACCCAGGTGGACACAGCTAGACATTCCTGTGTGACCCACGTGGACACAGCTAGACATGCCTGTGTGACCCAGGTGGACACAGCTAGACATACCTGTGTGACCCAGATGGACACAGCTAGACATACCTGTGTGACCCAGAAGGACACAGCTAGAAATGCCTGTTTTGAAACAATTCAGGTCTATTATTATGTTAAAAATATGACAGAGCTACATGTTACAACTGATCAGTTAAAACGCAGTGAATAATGTAAAAGACAAAGGTATACACTTGGACTGTAATTCATTGATAACAACTTGATTTACATCATTATAAGATGTTTATTTATTGTGTGACCCAGGTGGACACAGCTAGACATTCCTGTGTGACCCAGGTGGACACAGCTAGACATGCCTGTGTGACCCAGGTGGACACAGCTAGACATGTCTGTGTGACCCAGGTGGACACAGCTAGACATACCTGTGTGACCCAGGTGGACACAGCTAGACATGTATGTGTGACCCAGGTGGACACAGCTAGACATACCTGTGTGACACAGGTGGACACAGCTAGACATGCCTGTGTGACCCAGGTGGACACAGCTAGACATTCCTGTGTGACCCAGATGGACACAGCTAGACATGCCTGTGTGACCCAGGTGGACACAGCTAGACATACCTGTGTGACCCAGATGGACACAGCTAGACATACCTGTGTGACCCAGAAGGACACAGCTAGAAATGCCTGTGTGACCCCGATGGACACAGCTAGACATACCTGTGTGACCCAGAATGACACAGCTAGACATACCTGTGTGGCCCAGATAGACACAGCTAGACATGCATGTGTGACCCAGATAGACACAGCCTGACATGCATGTGTGGCCCAGATAGACATAGCTAGACATACCTCTGTGAACCAGATAGACACAGGGTTCTCAATAGACGCGTACACACGCATTTTGACGCATGGAAATTCAATTTTACCCAATTCTGACGCAGCTAATTTACCAACTGTGCATTTTTGCGCGTGTATTTGCTTCCAAGCATCACTCCAATACACATGTACCTATTTTCGCTAGTCCAAACATCACAGCATCACAACAATGAGCACGTGCTGCATAACAGTGATTGACACCTTGGCTGACAACCTTGATCGCCTCTCGACCAATCATATTCGCTGCTGTCGCAGCTTGTGGCACAGAGGCGGAAATAACATGTCTGCAAATGGTGTCACTGTGCGTTAACGATTATCTTCGAAGTGTATGATGCTTTTTGCGGGTGGAGACTATTATGACTTGATTGGATTAACTATTTAATTGATTGATACCGTCTTCTGATTGATTACCGGTTAATTAGACCAAACTGAGTTAAAAAAATTGCTAGAGGTCAAACATGTGAAAAGATAAAATACGCAAAAATAAAACTTTTATTTGTGTTAGTTGTTTGTTAGTTTTGTTTTACGCACGTTTTACAGAACAAAGAAATATAATTTTAATGAGGATAATTTAAATATTTATAAACTGGCGAAATGTACATATATAAACAGAGCGTCTTACCGGACATTATGCATTGTGATATTTTGTGTGTACATACTATTTTTGTGCTATCGAGTAATGGACTTTATTAATTTATGTATGTTCAATACACAAATGGCGCAAAGAAGTATATTTTCGTTTATGTCATCGCAGTCTACGAAACGGCCTGTTGGGGATGCACTGTCTGAGGTTGTGTTATCTGACCACGAAGAAGCAGAAAATAAGAGAGCTTGTCTTATATAACACCAATAACTTATAATATATAATAACACCAATAATTTATAATATCAACAAATATGAAACCCAATTTATTAAACAGCCTTACATAACTTTGAATCTTTGACCTAATGACACATTATTGTAAAATGGCACAGTAGTTTTTTAAGTTCAAATGCATATCCTTGCACACCTTTCTTGGCAATAAAATATTTACAGAATTCACTAAAATTAAAGTTATTAAAGGATGTTTTATAAAACGGCACTTTGATTTGTTTGATTTATATTTGACTTTTGACATTTCAATTTTGACCCTTTAGGATTTTTGAGTCAAGAGTCATATGACTCTTCACTTTTAAAGTCTATTGAGAACCCTGTAGACACAGCTATACATACCGGTCTCACAGCTAGACATGTATGTGCGACTCAGAAAGACAAAGCTAGACATGCATGTGTGGCCCAGATAGACACAGCCAGACATACCTTTGTGACTCAGATAAGACACAGCTATACATACCTTTGTGACCCAGACAGACACAGCGAGACATACCTGTGTGACCCAGATAGACACAGCGAGACATACCTGTGTGACCCAGATAGACACAGCGAGACATACCTGTGTGACCCAGATAGACACAGCGAGACATACCTGTGTGACCCAGATAGACACAGCGAGACATACCTTTGTGACCCAGACAGACACAGCTATACAAACCTTTGTGACCCAGATAGACACAGCTATACAAACCTTTGTGACCCAGACAGACACAGCTATACATACCTGTGTGACTCAAATATACACAGCTAGACACACCTGTGTGACCCAGATAGACACAGCGAGACATACCTTTGTGACCCAGACAGACACAGCTATACAAACCTTTGTGACCCAGACAGACACAGCTATACATACCTGTGTGACTCAAATATACACAGCTAGACACACCTGTGTGACCCAGATAGACACAGCGAGACATACCTGTGTGACCCAGATAGACACAGCGAGACATACCTTTGTGACCCAGACAGACACAGCTATACAAACCTTTGTGACCCAGATAGACACAGCTATACAAACCTTTGTGACCCAGACAGACACAGCTATACATACCTGTGTGACTCAAATATACACAGCTAGACACACCTGTGTGACCCAGATAGACACAGTGAGACATACCTTTGTGACCCAGACAGACACAGCTATACAAACCTTTGTGACCCAGATAGACACAGCTATACATACCTGTGTGACTCAAATATACACAGCTAGACATACCTGTGTGACCCAGATAGACACAGCGAGACATACCTTTGTGACCCAGACAGACACAGCGAGACATACCTGTGTGACTCAAATATACACAGCTAGACACACCTGTGGGACCCTGATAGACACAGCTAGACATACCTGTGTGACACAGCTAGACATGTATGTGCGACTCAGAAAGACAAAGCTAGACATACCTGTGTGACCCAGATAGACACAGCGAGACATACCTTTGTGACCCAGATAGACACAGCTATACATACCTGTGTGACTCAAATATACACAGCTAGACACACCTGTGGGACCCTGATAGACACAGCTAGACATACCTGTGTGACACAGCTAGACATGTATGTGCGACTCAGAAAGACAAAGCGAGACATACCTGTGTGACCCAGATAGACACAGCGAGACATACCTGTGTGACCCAGACAGACACAGCGAGACATACCTGTGTGACCCAGATAGACACAGCGAGACATACCTGTGTGACTCAAATATACACAGCTAGACACACCTGTGGGACCCTGATAGACACAGCTAGACATACCTGTGTGACACAGCTAGACATACCCTTGTGACCCAGATAGACACAGCTAGACATACCTGTGATCCAGATAGACACAGCTAGACGCAGTTAGACAAACATGTGTGACCTAGATACACACAGCTAGACACAGATAGACTCAGCTAGACAAACCTGCACAACACAGATACACACCTGCGTGACCCAGATAGACACAGCTAGACATACATGTGTGACCCAGAAAGACAGCTAGACATACATGTACCAGTCTGACTCCGACAGACATAGCTAGACAAACCTGTGTGACCCAGATAGACATACCTGTGTGACCCAGATAGACATACCTGTGAGACCCAGATAGACACAGCTAGACATACCTGTGTGACCCAGATAGACAAACCTGTGTGACCCAGATAGACAAACCTGTGTGACCCAGATAGACATACCTGTGAGACCCAGATAGACACAGCTAGACATACCTGTATTTGCATATATCAGCTGCAACACAAGCGGTCGTCTGGTAACAATACCGTTTCCTCTGGGAAGAAAATCTCTGAAAATAGAAATTCATCAATTCATTAAATGTACATATTTATATATATCATTATGAGTATGTGTAATTGAGTATGTACACGACTACCTTGTTCAGTTCAAACATGCTCTATTTAAATGTACTGAGCAGTAAAAACCACAATGCCAAATAGTCGCCCAACATGCCTGTCTGCTAGTGTCTGGGGAGCTCAGTATTACTCTGGCTTCAGTGTTCCTTTTGGGAATGGGGGTAGAGTTCTTACAATTAAGAAAATTGGCATTGTGAACATCTAAATTGGGAATTAATCAAACAAGAGGTTAATAATATTGATACATGTTTTACTCCCAAAATATGTTTTAAGATGCATTTCATACTTTTTGGTATTGGAAATGGAGTCTAGGCTGAACGAGGATGAATTTAAATGTGTATATAACAGAATAATATATACTGGAAGGAAAAAGAAACACAATGACATACTAGGAATTTCTGCTATATATTGAATGTACAATATGCTGCTGTTAATCGAATGGTACTTGACTACATTAGACCTTTCCTTTCGGAAAAAAGATTATAGCAGCACATAACACACCAATTTGTACACCTTCGAAGTTTCATTACTGACAGAATTCACGTTTGGTTTAAACAGTAGAGCAAATTTATGTTGCACAAGAAGCACCGACGGTTGATGCATATGCCCGACTTTCAAGGTCTTGTTTATTTATTGGGAAAGTACTAAAGGGCATAATTTTGCTTAAATGCATAAGAATTATTGCACTTTGTTAACCAAATTATGTAAGCATAAAAGTGGCCATAATTTTGTTAAAATAGACACAGGAGTTATAGAACCTGGCTGTATAATGATGCCAAATACACATGTGATGTTTCAATCCATTATGTAAAGTAGTTTCGGAGATATAAGCTTACATACAAACTTTAACCAAATGTTCTAAGTATAAAAGGGGCCATAATTTCGTTAAAAGTATAAGTTATAGAACCTGGCTGTATGATGTCGTCTAATGATGCTGAATACATGCGTGAAGTTTCAATCCATTATGTAAAGTAGTTTCGAAAATACAAGCTTACCAAATTTTAGTATAAAATATAAAAGGGGCCATAATTATGTTAAAATAAAAGTAACGAGTTATCAGGTTATAGAACCTGGCTATATGATGTTGTCTAATAATGCCAAAAACATGTGTGAAGTTTCAACACATTATGCAGTTTCCGAGATATACATGTAAGCTTACATACTAACTTGACCTTGAGTGCAGACTACAATCAAGTGACAAAGTTCATACAAAAATTCCAAGAAAAAATTCAAGGGCTTTTCAAGGACTTTTTATGTTTTTCAAGGACAATTTCTTCACGTCATACCAAGTTCATAAACTATCAACTAGAATAAATGCATGTTGATTTAGCATGTAGCTATAAGCTGGAGTGGTGTGTCTTTTTTGGAACTCGTCTGTCGGATGGGGACATAAACCAGACGGTCCCGTGTATCGGTCTATCCTCCGAGCACGTTAAAGATCCATAGGAATCGATAATAAGAGCAGGGAACTGTTCCCGGATTCCTATGTATCCTTCCCCTCCCTCTACGGCGGCTCTAAATAACCTATACTGTGTTGATGAGCCGTTAAACAACATTCAATACTTCAATACTTCTTTGGAACAACTTTGATAGGTATCAATACCACATCAGTACAATTGCATTCAGTATACACTGTTTGACATGCTAAAATGTCTTTATTAAAATGGTCTCCTAAACCAAACACAGATAAAAATGTTGCTTTTCGTTCCCCACATGTATGTAAACTTCTTAGCAATCTGACTATCTGGGAACATCATTGTAAGAAGTTTATCCGAGTCCTTTGATGAACTGTAGGAATGATGAGCTGTCACTTATTTTAGTGCCCACAATTAGCTTTCATCACATCTTCATTTGAAATAAAGTTCTGCACACTTTTACTTGCATTAGAAAACGAGGGGATGGGTGGGGGTGGAACAGAGAACTCTTGTCCAACGGGCTGAGATGTTGATCCCTCACTAACTTCTGCCTTTGCCAGGCTTGACACAAAAAAATGAATTTATCGACGGACTTCCACTTTTTTTGTGCAATTCCATGTTCATCTTGTATTTTTCTCCTTTTTTATGCGATTTCAACGCACTTTCTCCTATGTTCGACAAATCGATGAGTTTATCAGAAGCAACACATAATGCTTTCCTTTTATCGTCTTTTATCCAATCAGTGTTTTTTTTGTGTTTTGTGAATGCAGCCTGTGCCCATGCCGTTGTGAAAAATAGCGGCATTTTTCTAGAAATTGTGAAAATTGTGAAATATTATAACAAAAGAGGAATAAACTTTTTTCACTTTTATTTTCACAATTTAATATCCCTTGGTTTTAAGTTGTGTTTTTGGTAAATACAGATTAGTTTTGACACCAGCTTATATTACTAGTATCCTTACTGGTCTGTATTTACCGAAAAAAACAAACTTATTTTTTCATATAATTGTGAAAAAAGAAGGATACTTTTTGGAATTGTGAATGGAGGCAAATTAGGCATAAAAAAACACTGCCAGTCCTTATAAAGAACACTGTCTCCCCATTTTGGATTAAACACACACAGGCCTTTTTGATTCATTGCTCATTCGTCATTGTTCATCGCGCAATTTCTGATTTCGCACAATGATAATGTTAGAGTAAGCCATATATGCGCACTGGTGTTAAAAAATTACGATCCACTGACTATTAATCCATTCCCGCGTAACAGACTCCAACCAATTCTTACCCAAAAGAAATACTGATTTTAACAAAACACAAACACAATTTTTTAGCATGTCCCTTTTAATATTTTTTTTTACAAAACCTAGTTTTCATTATTATTTTTTACATTTATGAAATTCCAGGACAATTTTGGACAAATTCAAGGAGTTTTTTGAAATTCAAGAACTTTTCCATGATAAAAACTACCAAAACAGATTTCCACCAGTTTTCCAGGTCAACGGTCAAATTCCACGACTTTTCCAGACCTGTGTGAAACCCGAGTGATGACAATAGCTTTTTTTTCTTGAAAAGGTCGACTTAAAAATGTACCAATCTCTTAACATTAAATAGAGTGGTGAAATGGCTTGAATTTTGATAGCGAAACTTTCGTGTAACAAAGATTGCTTTGATTTAAGTACTACAGGGGCACAAATTAGCACTCGCCCAGTCGAGTAAAAAATGGTCTGGGCCACCAAAATTTTACTTTCACGCGCCCATGGGGCGACCAAAAATATTCAATCCAAAAAAACGGAAAAAGGGTAATCATTGAACACAAACATTTAAGTTCGAGGATTTTACCCCGCAGATTTTGCTTTGGTCCCGTGAACTAAGTATTTTTGATGAATAAAATAGACAACCCTTAACAAAATAATAACGAACCAAACGTTTGTTTTTATTTTTCCAATTTTCACTGCGGAAACAAGACATGTTCGAGATGTTGCGATGTACGGTTTCCCACCAAACTGCATGTTACGGTACTTTGCGCTTCGAATGTTAATGTAAAATTAGATGTTCATGAGTACAAGTAACATTTGCTGGTATAAAATCAACATTAAAACAGACAGGGTAGTGTTTATTTTACACATGATCATAAATTTGTGTTATAATTTGAAGGGGAAATCATTAGGTTTCACTTCCGGTTTTTGGATATTCTAAAACGAGGCGCTTTTGATTAATAAAATGCGGTGCTTTTAGAAATCATCAATAATAATTATATGGCAGAGAATCATGTTGATAGAAAAGTTCTCATACATTAATTTTAAAACTGTATGTTAACATAAAATATTTATATCAAAATAAACATGATAAAACATTAATTTAATAATATCTAACATTTTTAAATCTTTTATTACAATAATTTACATATTCTAGTTGTGATCATTTATAACAAAACTCATTAACAATACTATTTATAGTTAAATAGATAACTTGGACTTGTAATCCTTATGTGTCTGTCTGGCTCTACATGTTACAAAAATGAATATTGAGTTTGACTCTTGCAAGTATAAACTAACTTCGTGAAAGATTTGTTTGTTTGATTTTTTCTTTGTTTGTTTTAAAATGAATAATTCTATTGGTTAAAAATATCTTCATCAGCTCTAAAGGTTTTACAAAGTTTTATTCCAAAGATTGGTAGCATTTAGTTAGTATACGTATATGTAAGTATACTTTAATGTAACCTTCTGAATAAAGTGACAAGCGACACTCTGGGCTAACGATTCTGAAGCTCACTGGGCCCCTGACTTTTGCAAGCAAGGGGCCCAGCTGGCTCCTAGTCCAAAGCAGTTAATCTGTGCCCCTGAACTATAGTTTTGTCCTTCCACTAACTAGATGTAACCTTTTTTCATGAAACACCTCGGGATATCTCTGGAATATTACATGGAATTATAAGTGTGTACCACAGGCAAATTTGTGATTATGCGTGTCTTTTTCATTTCAGTATACATGTATATGCAAAATTAAGCAATTGAAAAACAAAATAATAATTTTAATGCTTTGTTTTAAACATGTCAAACGTGTATGTTTCAACTCAAACATTGTTATTTTAAAGGGACACATGGCAATCTTGATTTTTTTTAAAAACTCACGGCGTCCCGTTAGTTTTTCTCTTCAATCATTAATAGTAATTGTTAGAATAGTTCAAAGCAAATTATTTTTACAAAGTACTAACTTTTTATAATAGTGCATCAATAATATGTTTAAAAAATTGGTAAAATAGTGAAGAAAATTGAAATCTCAACTTTTTATTTTAATCATATGCAAGCAGTTTTAAAGTCAAACTGACGCAGGATAACTAAATTGAGGAGCAAATTTTAATGTTTGAATAAAACTCAAGATTGCCATGTGTCCCTTTAAAAATAAAACAATGAGTTAATTGACCGGAGAAAAAAAACCTGAAATAATAATTTATTCACTACCGGTAATTAATAATAATTAACCATGATCACACACACACTTCAGACCGTCATAAATAAGTTACACCAGAAAACAAACAAACAAAAGGTCAATGAATATTTTGGTAACTTATATAAAAAGGTTAACATAACGTATATTTTGGAGAAAGTAGGTCATGACCTAGTTTTCAGGGTATGGTAAGTACTCGATAAGAAGAAGGTGCTGTGAAAGTTTGATCAAGATCGGACTTGGTAATGCTGAGATATAAAACATGTTGACGCTCGCCCGGTTTACGCCAATCTATAAGCTCAGTGTTTTATCTAACCCTGCGTCATGTGTCAAATACGCAGTATTTTCCGATTTGACGCACAAATATTGTTGAAACGTACATTGACGCAGCCGAAAAAGGAGCCGTAAAATAAACGTAGTCATAAGCGATTTTCACGATATAAGTGTAATTTACGCGCACTTGTCGAGCAAGAAACAACGATTTCCATTGGCTGAATTGTATGCAATGTCCAATCAAATGAGTTGTTCCGAGATGTTGTCAGCGTTCTACGCAAAATGTCAAAAAAGCAAAAGCAAAAGCAGATTCAAAACAAACAAATTTACAATTTACAATTTGGACCGCATTTGCCTCCAACCTTCACTGATGACAACAACAATAACGTCGAGTTCCAATCAACAAAGGACCAGGTAACTGTAACTCGCAAGATAAAATGTAATTTCGTCCCGCAGTGGTTGAGAATGTACAGCTGGCTACGTTTTGAAAAGAATGCGATGAATTTGGAGGATTTATATTTTGCCATGTCATCACAGAGGCCAAACTGAAAAACGTGTTTGTTTTTTTGTATGAAAATAAAATAAGACTTACTTAGTCCAGTGTTTTATCTTCAATTGGCTACATAAAATACTTTGAAAGGCATTTAGTGTAAATAAAACAATAAAAAATGAACACAATATTTTTTTTTAAAAATGTTGAGAATTGATCAAAAAAATTGATCGGCTAAAAATAGATC
This sequence comes from Cyrtodaria siliqua, assembly GCA_037043455.1. Taxonomy (NCBI): domain Eukaryota; kingdom Metazoa; phylum Mollusca; class Bivalvia; order Adapedonta; family Hiatellidae; genus Cyrtodaria; species Cyrtodaria siliqua. The sequence goes on along the minus strand of JAWPHD010002440.1, from coordinate 134,073 downwards.
TACCCACTCCTCCCCATTTATGCTTTTATTTCTTTTCAAGTACAAATGAACTACAAAATGACTGTATTCAAGTTGATCAGGATATCGGTATTGTGAACACTATTGATCACTTTCTCTAACAAGTGGTTTCTGTGTATAAAGATTGCTAAGTTTGCAGCAGGAGCAAGTGGGTATTGATTTTTGTCTCTGTATCTGAAATTTACTCAAAACCTATATGGTTCTCAAGGACATGAGAACCTCTGCTGCCACAAGAATTTCTTTTTACCATTTTAAAAGAAATATTTCCATTTAATACTGTCTTTTTAAACTGTTTACAACGTAATATCATCTACACAAGCAGTCATACTTCTTTAAACGGTGGTCTTTTCTGCACTACGTGCACACACAATTGTCTACATTAAATTCTTAGTTGGAAAAAAGTGGATGACTTTATAATTTTATTTACGAACATAATTATCGTAAGATGTTTAATAAAACGGGGCCCAGGTCTTCCACCGAAATAATTTAAAGCATTGGGGAAAATTAAACTTAAATAGTGGGTGTGGTTGTGGGAGTTACTCTTTGGGTGACCAATATTTTTAGGGATCATGATTTGCTTTCGGTATACGCAGTTTGAAGTACTATTCAGCTGTAAACGAAAGGATCTTTAGGAAGCATTACGTGCCTTCAAAGAGCTGTTTATGGACAGGTATAATGCATTTTTCTGGTTTATTGATGTTTTTAAGAGATAGGGCAGAAAGATCAATGGATAGCGGGTCAATTTAAGGAGTAGGGGAAACTTAGATTTTAGAATTAAGGTATAGGGGGAATATGCTCTTAAATGCCCTATGAAAGACCCTGGATCCAATTGATATTTTCTTAGATAGTATGTGAACTGGACAGACCACCCTGATATTTGGTTATATCTCATATCTTATTGATTTGTCTTTTGTATGGTGTTTTATGCCATTTAAGGTTATATATGACGCTCGATTTTTTATGGTGGAAGCAGAAAAGCTTACTTTTCCTGGGTAGAACCAGTACGAACCAGTACTGTACACCTCCCGCCATCCGTAAGAATCGACACTTCCTCTATTGATTTATTGATTTGTCAAACATGCTTTATTGTATACCAGTACTTCAATTAAAGTATCTAGCACCATTGATTAAATATATTGGTCAAACAACTGAGAGCACTAACTGCATATATTAAAGCATTTGGAGCAGGTATTTTTTTTATGCAAGCTTGTACCATATCAATTAGTTTTGGACAGCAAGAACTAGAACTTAATAATCACTGAAGGTGATGAATACCCCACTTTTTTTTATTCTAATCTAAGTCCAACAAAGGGCCATAATTTTGCAATAAATTAGGCAATCATGGGTGATATAAAGGTAAATAAGGTCATCAGTTGTTATGAGTATATGAAGTTTGGAAACAACCCATTCAAAACTGTGAGAAATGCTAGTCATAAACAAAATATCCGCGGATTCACACGTCTCGCCTAACGGGGTCGAGACTTAGAAATAAAAGATAAATGCCGCTTAAATGATATTTTGTAAACATTTTAATAACTACAAACAATGGAGTTTACATGTTGCTGATACATGTATGACATTAAGTGCATTTGTTTCAAAATAAAATGCCATTCCATAAATAAAAAAAATATGTAATAAAATCATCAGCCCAAACAGAAGGTCAAGGTCATACATGTAGATGAAATACATGCGTCCAAAAAGAAGCACTACCCAAGACACAACTATGTCAAAATAGAGTGTTTTCCAAAGAATAAGCTATAAACTAGGTTTAAAGCATCTAGTGCATAATTATAATTCATGAGAAAGTGAAGTAAATGTAACAATTAAAGTTATCTGCCCTTTGCTTGGAAGGTGAAGGTCACATCCACATTTTCTTTTTGACCGTGGCAATGTACTAAACAAGATATAACTATAAGCAAAGTTTGAAAGGTCTAATGCATAAAGTTTGTGAGAAAGTGACCTAAACGCAAAAGCTGACTGTAAAAACTATTAAATTATCTGCCACTTGCTCTGAATGTCAAGGTCACATCCACATTTGCTTTGTCACATTTCAATGTACCACAAAAAATACAACAAGCAAAGTTTGAAAGGTCTTTGCATACAGTTTGTGAAAAAGTGACCTAAATGCTAAAAAATGAAGGTAAAATTATCAAGTTATCTGCCCTTTGCTTGGAAGATCAAGGTCACTTCCACATTTGCTCTGTCACAACTATAAACAAAGTTTGAAAGGTCTAGTGCATACTAGATGCCAGAGAAGAAACACCCGTCTATTACGGACGTGATTTCTATATAGCCCCCACTTCACTTTGTGAAAACGGGGATATAAAAAATCTTGACCTTAAGTGCCAATCTGAATATGAGCACTGTTTTGTATGTGTTGTATTCTCGGTTGTACATGTATGTGTGTGGAGGCAGGGAGTGGGGTCTCTGTGTGAGTGCGGGGGTAGATCTAGAAAATCAGGGATCTTGGACCGATTGTCATTTCTAAATTTCCCTAGATGCCTTACTTAAATATTGATGCTGACGTCGGCGTCTTGGACGACGTCGTTGTTTAAATAACAACAAAAAACATAAACAATTACCATTTTGTATAGCATCAAAAATTTATATTAAGAAAACATATTCCCTATGATAATAATTAGGTAAAACATGGAAGTGACGTGGAATTTGATAAGTAATTGATTACCAGCCGACGTCATAAATTGTTACTTTATGACATTGTCGTCTAAACGACCAGACGTTTTCGTGTGTCGCGGCTCATATATATCTGTAAAAACATATTATGCGTCGCCATGCCCATATTATAAGGCAGTAAATATTGTACAAAAAAAGTGAATCTGGCTGTAATTTCAAAATACCCAGCTATCCTGAAATACTGGGGAGAACCCTGACATTCTAAACAAAATGTCGGCGATTTTAGGTCAGGTCGATATGCATTTCCGACAATCAGCACCACATTATCATGAATACAAACCGAATTCGAACTAAAATAGGCTTTTCTGTTGAATATTATATTGAGCTTGTAAATTTTGAGCAAGTCTAGTGATTTAACCCAACTTTTAAATAGACCATAGCCCTGTAAAGTATAGCTTTAATGTTTATTTTTCCATTTATGTTATTACATTTAATATCAGTCTTCACAAAAACATGTTTACACTCATGTACAGTCTATACAAAGTACATGTAAATATTTAACTTAACATTTCATAAGAAGTCAAACAACGTAATTGTTAGAACCTGTAATAAGAGACCATCTGTATTCAGAGACCACTTTTGATCTTTTCCGCTGAGCAGTCTCTTAAACCAGGTTTGACTTTTGTACAGTAATGTGGTATATCAAGCTCTTGCCGGGATGAAGTGGTTACAATAAAAATTAAACTGCAACATAAAAATGGTACCAAATAGGACAAAGTTGTCTGACTCAATATAAAGTCTGACTCGTGATCACTTTACCTTATAATATATTAAAGGCTAACTTTCAATATTTGTCCATTCAAATACACAGACAAATATACAAAACATCGCTCAAATCTCATGTGTTCATCTTTACACCGAATACTCTCAAGAATGCGACGTCGCATGCTTCTGACTAAACAGCTGAAGAAGCAACAAGCATATTTGGGATGTCGTGTACGTCAGGATGACCGCATCCAAAGTGTTCAGGACATTGCAGTAGCACTCGTCCGTGAATGGAATGCATTAGCTCCAGACTTCGTCAGTCATTATATCAGAAGCATGTACACATGAGATATTAGCGAGGTTTTGAACAGTTTTCTGTGTATTTGAATGGACTTACTACAGTTGAATCTGTGCTATTGTTGTTAACCTATACATTTGTTCAGTTTTGTTAATTTCGTTTTCACACCTATGTTTTTAAACTGTGATTTATTTTTTATTATTCGGTGTTTTTCGATGAAATTTTGTGTGAATTGAATTGGGGTTTTAAGGCACACCAACACATGAAAAGGTTATATGGCGCCTAACAGGCATGAACATGCCAGGCTCATCTTCCATGTACATCGAGATAAAATATGGAAAATGGGCCTAGAACCTTCTCACCCTGAACTGCAGAGTTGCTGCAAATTCTATCGTAGAAACTCCATTTACGCTGGAGCCACGTTACTGTTTTTCTGCCACTGCTCTTTGATGCGAGCGAGATGGCACCTGAAACAATGCAGGGATCATGAATTTTGTGTGAACATCAAACAAAGATGTTATTATAATATTAAAAGAAAACCATGCTTCAACTTTTAGTTCTTTAGTACAGTGTCAGATTTTGCAGGAAAACAAAATGTATACTTTTTATTTTTGCGGAGTATATATCATTTTTAAAAAACACGCAAGAAAATATAGTTTTTTCAAATAAAATAACTTATCTATCTATTGATACTGCAACACCCCCTTTCGAGGATTATGTGCAGATTTCCTGGGGAGAACCAGTACTAAGCAATGTGGATTAATTATCTTGCTCAAGGATAAATAACATGGGCATGGCGAGGACCGAACACACAACCTTTTAATCTGAAGTCCAGCGCCCTACCACTGAACCACACACTCCACTACCTACCTACCCAGTAATTTTGTGCTGGGTAGGTAAAGGGCAAACAAACAATATTTAAATTAGGCCTAAGAGAACTCAAACAAACAAAATATGGTTAGCTGAATTTGTCATTTTGCAGATTGATAAATTATATAATCATCTAACAGATCAGCTGTAAAAAGATAAATATGAATTCAGCATTTTATAAAACTACAAAATATATCTGACATTTGTGGATTACCTAGACCTGACAGGAATGTTTATTTGTATGTTATTACTCCCTAAACATTGTTGACTAAAAATTCCATTTAATGATTATGGAAATATCGATGTAGTCTCAACTTGTATAATACCCCACCCACTAAATTATTTATTATCATATTATGTAAATGAAAAACGCCCCCTGCTCAAAACCCGTACATCTTGAATAAAATAGTATTAAGCACAATTACGCATTGCCATATACCTACATTCAAATAGTGTCTATCATCATAAGCATACAACATGTTAATACCTTCGAGAAAAATACATGCAATTGACAAATTTACCTTCCAACAAAATTCTCCAAGACTGAACTTTTGCCCGCACTTTGACTTCCTACAACCGCGATTTGTGGCAGGTCAAGGGAAATCGGTACTCCAAGAAGAGCAAAAGCATCTTGCAGCTTATTCACAATAGGAATAAGCTGCTCCATCCCAATATTTCCCGACATTTTGATTGTTTATTCAATCGCCCTACTCTGAAATGTTTTCATAGCCGAGCACTTCCTTGAGTTTGGTCGCTTACAACAACAACAACGAATATTTAAATTAAATATTACTCAAACAACCAGTTTAAAAAATAAACCTGAATTTGTTATGCTAGTAAACAAAAATAATATTCTGTTATTAATCTGAAACAAAATAGTTTAATGAGCACAATGTAAGAATAGTATTAATCTTTCTTTTTTTATATTTGACGTAAGCAAATACATGATTAATTATCATATGCAAATGTGAAAATAGTGTGTCACTTCTTATTTTTGTCTAGTCTGGGTCGAAATATAGAGCCCTAGTCTAGTTAAACACAAAATTTGTGTGAATAGATATAGTAAACATTTTCTCATTTTAAATCGTGATTCTGTCAGTATTAAATCTTGACACAGTTCACAATATGCATTAGTGAGGGTTGTTCAACAAGTAACTTTAATACTCCTCTTTTAGATGTTTTTCCTTTTGTTCCTTAGATTATGACCCTCCAGCTTTAAGGCAAATATAGAAGTTTAAGGAATACATTCCATCAAAATCATATTCTGAATGATACAGCTTTGTCTATTTATGTCTTTTAATTGTTCTATGACATAACCACCATATATAATTCATCAAGGGTGTTCCGATCATCTAGCTCAGTTGATAATAACCTATCTATCATTTACAGTAGCTATCCCGCAAACAGTAGCCAAATTGTACAACAACACATGTACACTGTTTCTAAACCTACTGATGACGAGGTGTATATATATTATATAACTTACATATTTTGAGAATCCAAACTATAGACACAATACCACCGTCTTTAACTAAAGCCCCCACCCCCACCCACCCCACTCCCATATTACATATATACATATATACTACAGCACTATTTCTTCTTCTCTCTATCCCAGTCTTCTCTCTCTCTCCTGTAGTGGGGCCTGTGTCTTTAAACCTGCTTGCATTTAGTTGAATAACTTTTGAGAGCTTCTCGTTGTTCGTCTTATTTTACCATGTTTACTGGAGTATGATAATTTATACTAGGCCATCCTTAAACATATTTATGTTTGCTCTATCCCGACCCTAATTTCAAATTTTGGGTGGGTAGGTAGGCAAATATATTTTTTTATTTTTTAAAAACTAAAATTTAACAAAGAAATGCCATGTTTTAATTAATAAATGGAACTGGCGTGTATTTATAAATGTAAATCAATACAGTTTTAAAAACGAGCCAAATGGCCGTAATTCAACAGTTCAAGTGGGTGAGACAAACAACATTCTGGTAAGTTAAGGGAAGATTTTTTAATATATTCCCTTATAAGACCATGTAAAACTGTAACACCCAGGTAAACACATGGTCACCATTCAAACATGCTTGGTAGAGGACCATAAGCTATGTGGTGTCTCCATTTGAACAACATTGGTACAGGACATAAGCTAATGCTAAATGCTATATATGAGAGCTTTCAGAAAGGACGACTTCTTAAAATTATTTTCCTGCATAGGTCCATGTAACGCATATGTTATGTTATGTATCAATATACAAGAATGACAGTCTATGTATTCTATCTTTATTGAATCATATAGATGTATGCAGTAACAATTCTATCATTAGAATGTTATCAAAGTGGACAGCAGGGGCTTTCCAAGATAAGGGAGGAACCAAGAGGCGGGGCTTATCAGTCAGTACATAAATTCAATAGACATATCGTAACATCTCTCTCCTGAGGAAACAAGGCATATAATACATCAAATAGTTCCAGGAAGCAGAATGACATTAATAAACAATATAGAGCGTTGTCAGTTTAAAAGATCACGGGAATAGCACCTTCTTATCACTTCCTGGTAAGCCTTTGATTAGCTATTCACACTTCTATGGTTAGTTAGTTTCACAGACCTAATAACAATATTAATATATCTGTGGTTAGTTTACACCATTAACGATGTTTTCACATTCAAGTTTATTAGTACCACTTCCTGAGATAAACATTGTCCATGACATGCTGATGAAATATTATCTCTCATGTGGCTTGTGCTAGCCTGCTGAGCTGATTGATGATAATTATAATGTACTGGTCAGTTTCACATTGACTCAATTACTTTCTGTTTAACTGTCCTTCCTGACCTTGTTATGTATTCATTTGAACTTGGTTCTGAAATAGGTTTTGCAGAGATTTGTGGCGAATATCTTTCTTTGACTTGGGGTTCCAATTGGGATAAATCATTTTCAAAGGGAATCTGTATTTCAGAATCAGCTGTTTCTTGGTTTGGGATTGACTCATTTGTTTTTAATAAATCGTGCCTATTTCTCCTGTACACAGCACCATCTTCCGTTTGAATTGAATATGAACGTTCATTGTGTTTGTTTACGACTACTGCCTTTTTCCAAGTTTTGTTTTTCTGATGTATTCTAGCAGAATCGCCAACTTTAAGGGGTTACTTCTGTCGTAACAAACCTTTTCCTTTTGTTTGTGTGACTGAATTTTTTCTTTGACTAGAGAGTGGGGTACTGCGTGAGGAATGAGGTGTTCTTGTACAGTGGGGAGAACTGAGCGTAATTGTCTGCCCATGAGTAATTCTGAGGGTCAGAACCCTATCTCTTTAAGCGGAGTGACTCTATACTCAAGAATGCCAAGCAATGCATCCTTTCCACTTGACTTTGCTTTTGTTAAGATTTTCTTGCAGATACTGACATATTTTTCTGCAAGTCCGTTGGACCTTGGATGGTAAGGATCTGACGTAATGTGACTGAAATCCCATTCATTTGCAAAATGTGCACATTCCTGAGAAGCATTACAGGGACCCGAATCCGAGACTACTTTCTCAGGTATGCCAAAACGGCCAAATATTCCTTTCATACGATTGATAACAGTAATACTTTTCATGTTGGGGAGTTCCTTGACCTCGAAGTATCTACTGTTATAATCGACCACAACAATGTAATTCTTGTTGTCCCATGTAAATAGATCAGAGGCAACTGTCTGCCGGGGATAATCAGGAATGTCATGGGATATTAGGGGTTCCTTAGGGTTTGAATGTCTGTGTTCCAAGCAGACAGAACAATTAAGTACCATTTCAGTTATGTCCGCTGAAATGCGTGGCCAGAACATTAATTCTCGGGCCCTTAAGAGACATTTTTCTGTACCCATGTGCCCATGTGAATTATTTCAAGCATTATTGGTCTTGATTCTTGGGGTATGACAATTTTCTGACCTTTCATGATCAACCCATCTATCACTGATAATTCGTCCCGAAAATTCCAGAAGTCCAAAATTTGGGGGTGACATTGATTTCTGGATTCCGGCTTTCAATTGACTTCAAGGATAGTGTGCTTAAGGACACTAAATTGTTTGTCATTTTCAGTTTGTGTTTTTAATTCTTGTAATTTTCTGTCACTTACAGGTAAACTTGACATGACCATATTGACCTGTACATCCATACCTACACATAGGTCTGGGTATGTGTCGCTTAATGATTTACGGGAAAGCGTGTCGGCAACAGGTATCTGTTTCCCAGGTACATGTGTGACATCTATGTCATACCTGTATAGTTGCAACATCATGCGTTGCAAGCGGGCAGGGGCGGCATGAAGGGGTTTCTTTAAAATTGAAACTAATGGCAAATGGTTAGTTTGCACATGACTTTTGTGGCCATAGACGTAGTGGTGAAATCGTTTGCATCCAAAAACGATTGCAAACATTTCCTTTTCAATTTGTGCATAATTGATTTCAGAAGCTGTCAAGGACTTCGAAGCATATGCTATAGGTTTTCCTTCTTGCATGATAGTGGCACCGAGACCAAATTTGCTTGCATCAACTTGCAGGGTCAGTGGTTTGGTGTGGTCATAATATGATAGGACTTGACCTGGATGCTCAGTGATTATCTCTTTGACCTACTGAAATGCTTCAGCTTGGGGTTTGTCCCAGGTTTACGCATGGGACTTGTAACCTCAGCCAAGTTTGGTGCGAAACGTGATAAGTAGTCGACCATGCCTAAAACTGTTTCCAGTTCTGCCTTGTTATTAGGGGGATGCATATCTCTTATAGCCGTGACCTTGGCAGGGTCGGGTTTCAGACCATCTGCCAACAAAATGTGACCAAAATAATGGACTTGAGGAACACCGACTTCAAGTTTTTCATCGTTCAAACGAACACCCTTTTCAAGACAGCGTTGTAAAACGGCTTTTAGATTTTTATCATGTTCCTGCCTACTTTTTCCAAAAACGCATATGCCGTCTACTATTGCAACGATACCGTTTAGACCCTCAAAGCAGTCATCCATTTTCCTCTGAGATTCATCTCCAGATGACTTAAGCCCGAACAGCAGTCTAAAGTATCTGTATCTACCAAACATGGTATTGAATGTTGATAGAAATGACGACTCCTCTGACAGTTTTATTCCCCAGAAACCTGATCTGGCATCAAGTTTCGTGAAATATTTTGCACCAGAAAGCTTGGGTAGAATGTCTTCTAGTGTTCTCATGGGATAGTGAGGACGAAATATATTTTTGTTCAATTCCTGGGGATCAAGACAAATGCTGAGTTTCCCTTGTTTCTTTTCCACTATGACCATAGAATTTACCCAATCTGTAGGTTCATTCACTTTAGCAATGACACCTATTTGTTCCATACGGGCCAGTTCCGCTTTGCACCTGTCGTGCAATGCGACGGGGACTTTCCTGGGCGGGTGTATTACAGGAGTTGCATTTGGATGAGGGTGTATTTTGCACTCCCCAGGGAAATTACCTATGCCCTTAAATACCTCAGAATGTTCACTTAGGACGGATGCCTTTGTTAGAAATGTCTGAGAGTTGTCAGTCTCAACAGTGTATGTAAACTGAATGAGCCCAAATTCTATACATGACTGTAATCCAAACAAGGGCGGTGACCTCGTATTGACAACATGAAATGTAACCTCTTCTCTGTGACCTGTGCTGGGATGAAAACATGACAGAGTTACGCAGCCTTTAAGGTCAAGTGTGTTCCCATTATAAGCTGATAATGTTGTAGCAGTCTTGCTAAGAGCCAATTTAACATCAATATTCTGAAATACAGAGTATGGTAAAATGTTGACCTGGGCGCCTGTGTCAACCTTGAATTTAACAAGACGAGCTGTAGGGCCTACCTGAATCTCTGCAAATACCTGTCCATTGGTAATTTTAGATTCCACACTATCAACAAATAAATCCATATCAGAATTGAATAAATAATCTGGTTCTCAGTTTTCCATTACCTCTACATCATTTACGTTTTTGGAACGACACTGTTTGAAAAAATGATTCCATTTTTTTGCACGAATGACGTTGTTTCCCTTTAGCGGGACACTGAAAGCTGATATGTGTCTGTCCGCAGTTTCCGCATATTTTGGAAATGTCCTGTCGTTGGTTGCTGCTGTTGGTTGTGTTCCTGCTGATGCTAGTGGTCTGCTGGTACTTGGTGCTACCGGAAGCGGCTTGTGGCTTTCTCCGTTGTGGCTGAAGTACTGCGTGTACTGTGGACGCCACAGTTGATGGCTGGTTCATAGTACGTAACTGCTCTTGGGCGTACTCGAAACTTTGACAAATCTGGTTGCTCTATCCAAAGTCAGTTTTTCTCCCTCGTTAATGAGTTTTTCCTTGACTTTTAGTGAAGTTACACCGAGAACTATACTATCCCGGTTCATTTCTTCCGGATTTGTGTATAAGCAATCCTGAGCTAAAAGTTTGAGTCTCGTTATAAACTGTCATATTAGATCTCTCCTCAGTCAAAGACAAAGTATTGTAGATGTCTCTGCCTTTTTGCCCGATCCATAGCAGAAGATATGTAATTTGTACAGCTTCATCTTTCTCCTTTAATGCACCTTTGAATATAAGGTCTTCATGTTGGTGGAATTTCCTCCATGCGTCTGGTAAATTGGTGGAATTCCACTCCATGGTTGGTATTGGTATACCACTTAAATCCATTTGTATATCGTGAATGTTTAAAATTCAGTCTGAGTATAATTTTTCTTATTTAAAAGTCATAATATTCCTGAATGTTCAATATTCACTATTAAATCCGTTTGTTCTGACAGAGACTTTCCAAGATAAGGGAGGAACCAAGAGGCGGGGCTTATCAGTCTGTACATAAATTCAATAGACATATTGTAACAGCATATACTGTTAACAAACAACTTGAATGACTTTGTGTGATTGATATTTATTCTAGGTATAAACTTTGTATACCGTGTTTGTACACTGGGGAAGGTTTCTGTATAAACTTTGTATACCGTGTTTGTACACTGGGGAAGGTTTCTGTATAAACGTTGTATACCGTGTCTGTACACTGGGGAAGGTTTCTGTATAAACTTTGTATACCGTGTCTGTACACTGGGGAAGGTTTCTGTATACACTTTGTATACCGTGTTTGTACACTGGGGAAGGTTTCTGTATAAACTTTGTATACCGTGTTTGTACACTGGGGAAGGTTTCTGTATCATACGGAAGAGTTTACTTCATCGTTATCAGGGGAAGCAATTATGCAAATACTCTGATTAAGTAAATCTCAGTATCAGTGTTTTCTCCCCTGGTGGGCCACTATAACACACAACAAGCCAGATCTCTGATGCGACTGTTTCTTATCTTAGACGGTGGTATGGCTGATTGGAAATACATGTATACCGATAATTTGATACATGTGAAGGAAGTTTTTCACACCTTCCCTTCGACTGTGGTAAGGCAGTTTGTAACACAGTAGGTGGTGAAATATTTATCCATGGGCTATTTGAAGCTAATTACGCAAACATCTTGTCTCAGTGAGAGGAATATATATATAGAAGTTATACCAGATATCGGATTAGACTGCTATAAGCGTCTGATGGGTTCTACACAAACAATGAACCTTCAAAATAATAAAAGTACTTAAATAAATGATACTCCAGCTCGCACTAAGCGTTCTGTAGGTTTTAATATAACCTGGTATCTAGTACTATATCTCAGATGACCTTGAGTGATCTGATGGTTCAATACAATAATGAACCTTAGACATATGTCTATATATTGCAGATGACTTTAAGTGATCTGTTGTTCAAATACAATAATGAACACTGGACATAAGTATATATCATAAATTGATAATACGAAATTATTACTATACTACATAGTTAGATAGTATTAACGTAATGTACCAACTAATTGGTATTTCAAATGTAATACAAGTAACATTGTATATACGGAATGAACCTTAGTATACAGAAATGTATAAAGCATAAACAGGCAACAAGGTGTATGATATATTTACCCAGTAATCACATACCCTTATATGTAAAAGAAATATTCAGTTACGGCTGAATTCTGAAATAAACTATACACATGTATCAGGTCAGGTTATCTGAGAATGATGTATAAACATTATAACAATACACATTGTTGGTTGTCTACGGAATAAACCGTAAGATCTGTATGTGAAAGTATCAACGGAACACTGAGACAATTTGAATTTAAAAGAAAGGGGATCCCTGATGAGACTGCCCTTGGTATCTACTGACTATGTGATATCTATATCCAATGCTATATATGATATAAATGAAACATGTCACTCACATAAACTGAAAATAAAAGTAGATATTCCTAAAAACAGTCGAAACATTGCTTTTACTATTATTGTGGTTGAAATATCATTTCAATATTGATAAACATGAATATGTGCAAATATTGTATTATATTATATAAATGTATAATTGGAAATAAAGCAGTGTAGGGTCTATGCTTGAATGAATCTGACTCTGTGGGTGAGTTGGGCTACAGTATTATATATTTACGGACTTCACTTTAAAGCGTACAGGGACGTTAACACAAAGACATTCATTCTCTCTCAACACCGACTTTGTTAAATATTTTCGCTATACTGTTTAACAAATTTATTTTATTTATTATTTATTTTTATTGAAACTTGTTTTCTGTTTTCTAGAATAAATTAATATTTTATAGTTTAAATATTTAGCAAATCGGTTAAATAATGAATGTTTAATATCTCGCTTAACATGTTTAATATCAACTTTCGTCTAAAATCTTTTTCTACGAACATAGTGATTGAAAGTGTGATTAATGAAACGGCCACGTAGATTTACATTTAATGATTTATAAATGCATGCATTCATTATAAAATCAGTCATCTGTGCCTTATTAATACAGGGAGATATAGAACTACGGCCACATCGGCATGTGTCTGGTCTTTTATGATTACGAGTTTATATACATCATTTTTATTTTATTTTAGTACATATATGCTGCACAATATCTTCCGAGTAACCAAATGAAAAGATAGCTTATATACAAGTATCTAAAATCTTAATATTTTCCCCATATATTAAACGATTATTTTATAAATCAGTTACATATTGGAATATGCAAATATGCATTGATAAGCATGATAATTTGGAGAGTTAATTATTATCAAGTGAGATAAACAGCGATTATAACCAGATAACACTTGAATTAATGAACCCCTAATGCGCAGTTTTATGTGATGTTGCGGGAACAAATTAATTAGTAACAGAACACTTTATGTTATATTTTGGCAATATTAAATTAATATATATTTTTTTATAATTATTGTAATTCCGAATAGTTATTGTTTTAACTGTAAAACAAACATGCTATATTTGTAAAATAATAGTTATTGAATCTATTCCGTATATATATAGACATTACTTTGTAAAATGAAATTAGACAATACTGCAAATATCTTCAATCTCGATCGCATATTGTTATATGTAATTAATGTATTACATGTCAATATTGAAAGATGCAGGATGTGCACATGTCTGTGAAATATAAACCCAATGATATTTTTTTTTATAATTTATGCAAAAAGTAAAAATAAGTCTGAACAAAGAATCATCAAATTAGAAGGATCTACCTTATTTGATGTAGCTAATTCATATATTTCATCAAAATTATCGTTACTTTATATTTCTAACAAATTAAGTGTTACTTACCTCTGGCAATTTTTTCCTTAATATTATCCTTTCAACTGTATATGTTTCAGGTAAAACATTTGGTTTGACACTGCGTCTACATTTTCGAATACATATTGGTATTGCGTTTCCCTCATTAAGTGTCTTGTAATTAACTCTTCCTTTACGAGGTGTTTTGCATGACTGTTCCATAGTTAGTTTAAAATTGATATGCATTTAAGAATTATACCACGTGCACAAATTTAATTCGACACGTGTCAGGCAAATATCATGTGCGTGCAATAAACAAAACCATAGCATGAATATTGAATAAGTGACACCTAACTACGCGCTCGTAATAATGACGCGTGTCATTAATCCTTTAAATACACAGATTTGTGACACCGATATGTATATTCAAAATTGATTAAATCAAACCCCGGAATAGACAATACCTTTTCATTTCCATAGACAGTTTTTAAATATATCATTAGATTTATTGTGTATTTTGTTTGTTAAAAAAAATAAATTAAATTTCAATATTTTATCTACAATATATCAAACGAATACCTTTTCGCTACCTCATAATACATGAGTTTATTTTGTTGTTCTATCATAGTCCATACTTATAAGTAACGAATGCAATACTGTATCGCGATAATAGAGAAACACGTTAAACGGCCATTTTCAAATGAATTTTGAAGCAATAAAACAATAACTTATTTTAAATCAGATTATATATTTAGAATCTACATGATTACACCTTTTAAAACATATGCCGGATGGTGTATTAATTTAGACATAATTTTAAGAAAATAGTGAGTAAAAACTGATGGTTAACGTTATTTACAAAATTTGTACATAAGAATAGAGCAGAAACTAGTGGTATTTTTCAAACGAAAATTGAAGCAACCAAATATTGAGCTATTTTGATGAAAAAAGTATCACCCTAAAGGAATTAAATTAACCATTAAGGCCATATGCCGGATGGTATATAAAATTAATAAGAAAGTTCAATTTTAAATCGTTTTTTGATTTCTCCCTATATAAATCAATGTAAATTTCTTATTAGTATCTTAGTATCTATTGGCGCAGTCATCTGATGGCTTATCAGATCAAGTGCTGAAAAACTGCCTATGATGAAAATTCTTGGACATGAAACTGTGTATATCGTGTCTGTACACTGGGGAAGGTTTCTGTATAAACTTTGTATACCGTGTTTGTACACTGGGGAAGGTTTCTGTATAAACTTTGTATACCGTGTTTGTACACTGGGGAAGGTTTCTGTATAAACTTTGTATACCGTGTTTGTACACTGGGGAAGGTTTCTGTATAAACTTTGTATACCGTGTTTGTACACTGGGGAAGGTTTCTGTATAAACTTTGTATACCGTGTTTGTACACTGGGGAAGGTTTCTGTATAAACTTTGTATACCGTGTTTGTACACTGGGGAAGGTTTCTGTATAAACTTTGTATACCGTGTTTGTACACTGGGGAAGGTTTCTGTATAAACTTTGTATACCGTGTCTGTACACTGGGGAAGGTTTCTGTATAAACTTTGTATACCGTGTTTGTACACTGGGGAAGGTTTCTGTATAAACTTTGTATACCGTGTTTGTACACTGGGGAAGGTTTCTGTATAAACTTTGTATACCGTGTCTGTACACTGGGGAAGGTTTCTGTATACACTTTGCATACCGTGTCTGTACACTGGGGAATGTTTCTGTATAAACTTTGCATACCGTGTTTGTACACTGGGGAAGGTTTCTGTATAAACTTTGCATACCGTGTTTGTACACTGGGGAAGGTTTCTGTATAAACTTTGCATACCGTGTTTGTACACTGGGGAAGGTTTCTGTATAAACTTTGCATACCGTGTTTGTACACTGGGGAAGGTTTCTGTATAAACTTTGCATACCGTGTTTGTACACTGGGGAAGGTTTCTGTATAAACTTTGTATACCGTGTTTGTACACTGGGGAAGGTTTCTGTATAAACTTTGTATACCGTGTTTGTACACTGGGAAAGGTTTCTGTATAAACTTTGTATACCGTGTTTGTACAATGGGGAAGGTTTCTGTATAAACTGTGTATACCGTGTCTGTACACTGGGGAAGGTTTCTGTATAAACTTTGTATACCGTGTTTGTACACTGGGGAAGGTTTCTGTATAAACTTTGTATACCGTGTTTGTACACTGGGGAAGGTTTCTGTATAAACTTTGCATACCGTGTCTGTACACTGGGGAAGGTTTCTGTATACACTTTGCATACCGTGTCTGTACACTGGGGAAGGTTTCTGTATACACTTTGCATACCGTGTTTGTACACTGGGGAAGGTTTCTGTATAAACTTTGCATACCGTGTTTGTACACTGGGGAAGGTTTCTGTATAAACTTTGCATACCGTGTTTGTACACTGGGGAAGGTTTCTGTATAAACTTTGTATACCGTGTTTGTACACGGGGTGGGGGGGGGGGGCGTCTGTGGCCGAGTGGTAAGAGTCTCTGACTTGCAATCACTTGCCCCTCACCGCTGTAGGTTCGATCCCTCAGGGGCCTAGGAATCTTTATGTGAGGAAGCTATCCAGCTGGCTTGCGGAACGTCGGTGGTTCTACCCAGGTGCCCGCCCGTGCACGAAAATTGCCCGGAGGGGCACCTGGGGTCTTCCTCCACCAGCTGAAAAGTCGCCAGATGACCTAAGCTGTTGGTGCGACTATAAAATCCAATTCAATTCAATTCAATTGTACACTGGGGAAGGTTTCTGTATAAACTTTGTATACCGTGTCTGTACACTGGGGAAGGTTTCTGTATAAACTTTGTATACCGTGTCTGTACACTGGGGAAGGTTTCTGTATAAATTTTGCATGTTTCACATCAGAGGTCCCAAAGCCTTTTTTATAATTTTGAATACACTACTGTAAAATAAATGATGACATTTAAACATGTTAAATCAATTGCTGTAATTATGTTTTTAAACAATCATTTGCAAACTAAAGTTTCAAAAAATAATTTAAACCAACAGTCAAACAATTTGAATTTGCCTGGAAGCCTATGGGGTTATGACCCTTGCTAATACAGAATGTAAACATTTCCCACGTGGCTGTCCTTATCAGCAAGCGTGCTGCAGCAGACGGCACTGTATTATCATCAAAACCAGACAATGTAAAGCATCACAATTTAAAGTGGGTTGTCAACAGACCTTCAAAAAGGCACCAAATCTTTATTTTGTGTGGTTATAACTGTAAAGCAGCTATTTTAGTTGACACACTGACAGTGTGAAGCAGTGGTAATTTGATAGGCCCTCCTACAAATATTTACTACCCTGGCAGTAAATGATGGGGGTTTAAAATGTAAAAGATATTCACCTTCCAGAGAGCTATGAAACTGTAATTTTCACATTAAACAAAATGAGTAAAATGTCCTGACAACAGGATAACTTCGTTGAAGACCTCGTTCCAAGCATTTGCATTTTGTGCCGGTAAAAACTAAATGTGTGCACCGTTAGTACTGTTTACAGTTCACTGTAATAAAGCATGACATTTTACATAGCTGTTTGTCTTTGCCTCATGTTTTTAACTCTGTTATTTCAATTGAGATTTTGTGTCTCAAAATTGGGAAAAACATATATGTTGTGGCTTGAGACCCAATAATGGCTGTGAAAACAGCCCCAACCCCACACCCACAAGGATCAATTGCTAGGATCAATTAAACATCAAGACCAACATTCCTGTGAAGTTTCATGAAAATCTGTTGAGTAGGTTGCTACAGGTTTTTACTATATAACTATGTAAACAAAGACGGCCGCTGGCAGCCATGTTTAATGTCGAATCAAAATATCTTTTGACAATGTCCCACATCAATATCACTTATAGTTTTCAAGAAGTAGTCGCTACAAACTTGTTTTTTTTAAATCTATTTTTAGCCATGGTGGCCATCTTGAATTTCCAGCCAGACTGAAATTTTGCCAGGATCAACTAGACATCAAGTGCAACATTCCTATTAAGTTTCATGAAAATCCTTTAAGTAGTTTCAGAGGAATAGTCGCTACAAGTTTTTACTATATAACTGTGTAAACAAAGATGGCCGCTGGCAGCCATGTTTAATGTCGAATCAAAATTATTTTCAACATGGACCAACATCAAGTCATGATGACCATTTTAGAAAAAGTCCCATATCAATATCACATAGTTTTCAAGTAGTCGCTACAAACATTTTTTTTTGGTGGCCATCTTGAATTTCCGGCCGACCTCTAGACATCAAGAGCAACATTCCTGTGAAGTTTCATGAAATTCCGTCGAGTAGTTTCAGAGGAACCGCGCTACAAGGTTTTACTATATAACTGTAAACAAAGATTGCCGCTGACAGCCACGTTTAATGTCGAATCAAACTAATTTTTGACAGGGTCCGACATCATGTCATGCAGATCATTTTAGAACAAGTACCAATCAATATCACCTATAGTTTTTCAAGAAGTAGTCGCTACAATCTTTTTTTTAAAAATCTATATTTAGCCTTGGTGGCCATCTTGAATTTCCGGCCGACTTGAAATTTTGTTAGGATCAACTAGACATCAAGAGCAACATTCCTGTTACGTTTCATGAAATTCCATTAAGTAGTTTCAGAGGAGTAGTCGCGACAAAAGAAGTTTACGGACAGACGCCGCACTTTAGCTCTGCTGATCTTTGATAGCTAAAAACATTAGCTCTGCTGATCTTTGATCAGTAGCTAAAAACATGGGTCCAGCAGTTTTACTTCAAATGGTTTGCGAATAATCGAACAGCGTACTCATATGGTGTTAATGGTGCGTCTTCATTGACCGTCAGTATATTTATTACAACACAGTAAAATATTATATATTAATTACAACACAGTGAAACATATTTATTACAACAACACAGTTAAACAGTTATATATTTATTATAACTACACAGTGAAACATTTATATATGTATTACAACTACACAGTGAAACATTTATATATTGCAACAACACAGTGAAACATCTATATATTTATTACAACACAGTGAAACATCTATATATTTATTACAACACAGTGAAACATCTATATATTTATTACAACACAGTGAAACATCTATATATTTATTACAACACAGTGAAACATTTATATATTTATTACAAACTACCATCACTGCTAACCATATCACATAATAGTCTTAATGACCGTTGCTTACTCTCAGTCTTTAATAGCATTTTGTTTCACATATCGACTACAGAAATCGATGACCTACACCTTTTCCCTTTTAGCAGTACATTAAGTAAAGCAACACCATATAATTATACTGAAAAAAGAAGAGATTGACCTTAACATTTATGTACAATAAAACATCCATGGAATTAATACACAATAACCCCTATTTAGAGCAAACTGAAGAAACCAAATGGGCATGTCGAGGGGTCAGCGCAAAACTATTGTAACTACATATGAATAAAGAAGGGGGGAATAATTTGGAAGATTGATAAATACTTTAAGATTGTCGTGTTTCCCTTAAAAATATTAAAAACAAAAAGTACAAGGGTGTTCAAAGGTTAACCCGCTAAGCACAACTATAATAGCCTTTGCGTCCATTGTAAACCCAGATCAGCTGCGAGTAACCCTTTGTCACATGGAATGGTCTTAATTCAAAGAAAGAACAGTCCTTTATATATATATGTAGCGGGTTAAGGGTTAAGGTGAATGGGGTTTTTACGGCGCACTAACACAAAAAGGTTATATGGCACCAACAGGAATGAACATTCCAGGCCCACTCTTCATTTACATCTGGATAAAAAATATGCAGAATTAGCTAAGAACCTGAAGTTTGCAGAAAATACATATTATAAATGTTCCTTATTTGAAGTATTCTCAGACATTTTTGACCACCTCTCACCGCTTGTTATGGGGGTGGTGCGGGTGTCCGACCAAAGTTGACGTTTCAAAATGTCTCGTAAGGGTCCCATGCCTAGTTAGGGAATTCCTCACGGGTGTATGTCTCACGCCCATTGATTTACGTGTGCCACTGTTTTGTGAATTTATTTGGTTATGCATTATGCACACTTAGGTTTATATTCAATTTTTATTTAATATATAGCCAAGTAACAGACAGTGCATGTATATTTCTGTCTGTCTATACGCACTGTATATAGGTTAACGATTTTACCAGGAAAACAATATCCTGCCGCAAAAACGTTTTCAGCCCGAGGGCCTTCTTCAGTTGCTATAAAATCTTCAACCTATTCCTTTTATAGCGTTTTTAGTTCAATAT
This sequence comes from Cyrtodaria siliqua, assembly GCA_037043455.1. Taxonomy (NCBI): domain Eukaryota; kingdom Metazoa; phylum Mollusca; class Bivalvia; order Adapedonta; family Hiatellidae; genus Cyrtodaria; species Cyrtodaria siliqua. The sequence continues at coordinate 113,610 of JAWPHD010002440.1, read as the reverse complement.
ATTATTTATAATGATTTAAAAATCATTGCCATATGGATTATATTTTTCGTATCTTTGTAACTCACGTACCAAGGTGGTAGTTACATTTGCTGACTGTATACTCTAATAATGTCACTTTCTTGTGCATATTATTAGCAAGAGAAATATTTAATGTGTCGTTTATACGGAACTAAATCCCGTTTCTAGTACCTATACGTTTTATATCTAGTTTGGTACCAGATTATATTGTCAATCGTAATCACATCACAATTACGTTATATATGGCTTGACGCTGGGTTAGTACCAGACTATATTAAGTCAGCCGTGTACTCACATTAAGATTATTTTTTTCTTCTATCTAGTTACTGTTTCATTTCCTAAATATAGCCTATACTGAAAAGGCAAGACTGACGCTGGGTTGGTACCAGACTATATTAAGTCAGTCCCTAATCACATTAAAGTTACGCTATATTTTGGCTTGACGCTGGGTTGGTACCAGACTATATTAAGTCAGCCTTTACACCACATTAAAGTAAATTGCCTCTCCTTTATATGTATTATTTGTTTTCCTAAGAATAGCCTATAGTAAATAGGCAAGCTGACGCTGGGTTGGTACCAGACTATATTAAGTCAGCTGTTTAAATGTTTGTCAATATACTGTTTGAAGTGGTAGTGTTATTTTGGAAGTACATATATTACTGTCAGTCGGGGTTAGTACCCGTTTTTCCGGGGTTCGTACCCGTTTATTATAGCTATTCACGGGGTTCGTACCCGATTTTCATTCAACAGAATAGCTTCTAACAGTATCTATTTGTACTTCAAAAATACATGCTTAATCTGGTTTTTACCAAATTGTAACCAATGAATTATTTAATAACTATTGTTTTAGTTATATTTGCCAGAAAACAGAAGAGTACCTAATAATTTAGGAACCAACAGTCAGAATGAAAACATTCGACTGCATTTCGTAACTAAGTCCGTCTCGATATATAGTCAGTTTTAAATTGATCTCATCAAATCGATTACCTAATGTTTTTCACACCTGGGGAGAAACTCTTTACAAATCCCGCGGTAGGTACTTAATCAGATGTTGCATGGTGTGCCCACCACACGTGTCTAATCGGGACAGCCGACTGACATATTTCTCTATCATAATTACACCATGCCGTTAATATATTCTTTGATCTCTCCAAATTATATAGTTTTAGTCTGAGAGAATTCTTTTGTATATGGGTATACATAATTTGTTGATAACATGACATAAATGTATTTGTCCATCGCTATTCAGCAATGTTACTTGTTTTGCATCTTAGCATATGTTTCAACTATTATCCCTCCTATGAAATCTACAGATAAAACAATTCATTTTTAAGTGTATGTAGTACTGGAGTAACTATCCCATTCGGGCATACACTGTTAGACGAGTATTCAGAGAGTAATTTCATATGGTGGTAAGCATTAACTTGTTTAATGCTCAGGTCTTTATAAACTGTAATCAGTTTATTGTCACCGCTTTTCATATTTTCGTCAAATTTGCAAAGAGTAACATTTCGAAGGTCATCAACCCCTGCAGAGCAGGTTAAGGCTCTGCAGGTTAAGGGGTGCCCGCCTTGGTGATAATCTAGGTCACTGTTTCTAAATGTTATGGGGGTGGTGCGGGTGTCCGACCAAAGTTGACGTTTCAAAATGTCTCGTAAGGGTCCCATGCCTAGTTAGGGAATTCCTCACGGGTGTATGTCTCACGCCCATTGATTTACGTGTGCCACTGTTTTGTGAATTTATTTGGTTATGCATTATGCACACTTAGGTTTATATTCAATTTTTATTTAATATATAGCCAAGTAACAGACAGTGCATGTATATTTCTGTCTGTCTATACGCACTGTATATAGGTTAACGATTTTACCAGGAAAACAATATCCTGCCGCAAAAACGTTTTCAGCCCGAGGGCCTTCTTCAGTTGCTATAAAATCTTCAACCTATTCCTTTTATAGCGTTTTTAGTTCAATATATTATTTATAATGATTTAAAAATCATTGCCATATGGATTATATTTTTCGTATCTTTGTAACTCACGTACCAAGGTGGTAGTTACATTTGCTGACTGTATACTCTAATAATGTCACTTTCTTGTGCATATTATTAGCAAGAGAAATATGTAATGTGTCGTTTATACGGAACTAAATCCCGTTTCTAGTACCTATACGTTTTATATCTAGTTTGGTACCAGATTATATTGTCAATCGTAATCACATCACAATTACGTTATATATGGCTTGACGCTGGGTTAGTACCAGACTATATTAAGTCAGCCGTGTACTCACATTAAGATTATTTTTCTCTTCTATCTAGTTACTGTTTCATTTCCTAAATATAGCCTATACTGAAAAGGCAAGACTGACGCTGGGTTGGTACCAGACTATATTAAGTCAGTCCCTAATCACATTAAAGTTACGCTATATTTTGGCTTTACGCTGGGTTGGTACCAGACTATATTAAGTCAGCCTTTACACCACATTAAAGTAAATTGCCTCTCCTTTATATGTATTATTTGTTTTCCTAAGAATAGCCTATAGTAAATAGGCAAGCTGACGCTGGGTTGGTACCAGACTATATTAAGTCAGCTGTTTAAATGTTTGTCAATATACTGAAGTGGTAGTGTTATTTTGAAAGTACATATATTACTGTCAGTCGGGGTTAGTACCCGTTTTTCCGGGGTTCGTACCCGTTTATTATAGCTATTCACGGGGTTCGTACCCGATTTTCATTCAACAGAATAGCTTCTAACAGTCGAATGTTTTCATTCTGATTGTTGGTTCTTAAAGTATAAAGGCACTCTTCTGTTTTTTGGCAAATACAACTAAAACAATAGTTATCAAATAATGTTCAGTGACCTAATGCTTATTCTTTCTGAATAATTCATTGGGAACAGTTTGGTAAAAACCAGTTTAAGCACGTATTTTTGAAGTACAAAGAGATACTGTTAGAAGCTATTCTGTTTAATGAAAATCGGGTACTAACCCCGTGAATAGCTATAATAAACGGGTACTAACCCCAGAAAAACGGGTACTAACCCCGATTGACAGTAATATATGTACTTCCAAAATAACGCCTCGATTTCAAACATTATGTTGATAATGGGGATAGACAGTTAAACGGCTGACTTAATATAGCCTGGTACCAACCCAGCGTCAGTCTGTCTATTTAATATAGGTTATTCTTAAGAAAATAAATAATAACAATAAAGAAGAGGCAATTTACTTTAATGTGATTAAAAGGCTGACTTAATATAGTCTGGTACCAACCCAGCGTCAAGCCAAATATAACGTAACTTCAATGTGATTAACGACTGACTTAATATAGTCTGGTACCAACCCAGCGTCAGTCTGCCTATTTAGTATAGGCTACTTTTAGGAAAAGAAACAGTAACTAGAAAGAAGAGAAAATTAAATTTAATGTGATTACACGGCTGACTAAATATAGTCTGGTACCAACCCAGCGTCAAGCCAAACATTTAACAATCTTTAATATGATTAAGGGCTGATTTAAATATATCTTGGTACCAACCCAACGTCGAGCCGTCTATAAAATAAGTAAAATATAATCTGGTACCAACCCAGAAACCGACGTATAGAAACGGGGTTTAGTTCCGTATATACGACACATTAAATATTTCTCTTGCTAATAATCTGCATAAGAAAGTGACATTATTAGAGTATACATTATTAGAGTATACAGTCAGTAAAATGTAACTACCACCTTGGCACGTGAGTTACAAATATACGAAAAATCCATCCCATATGGCAATGATTTTGAAATTTTTATCAATAATATATTGATCTAAAAACGCTATAGAAGGAATAGGTTGAGATTTTATAGCAACTGAAGAAGGCCCTCGGGCTGAAAACGTTTTTGCGGCAGGATATTGTTTTCCTGGTAAAATCGTTAACCTATATACAGTGCGTATAGACAGACAGAAATATACTTGCATTGTCTGTTATTTGGCTATATAAATAAAAATTGAATATAAACCTAAGTGTGCATAATGCATAACCAAATAAATTCACACAACAGCGGCACACGTAAAACACTGGGTGTGAGACAAACACCCGTGAGGAATTCCCTAACTAGGCATGGGACCCTTACGAGACATTTTGAAACGTCAACTTTGGTCGGACACCCGCACCACCCCATAACAGGAATTGTCGATTCTTACGGATGGCGGGAGGTGTATAGTACTGGTTCTACCCAGGAAAAGTGGGTGGTGTGCCTCCACAAAAAATCGACCGTCATATATAACCTTACGTGTTGAAAATGACATAAAACACCAAACAAACAAAACAAAGACTGCAATCAGAAATTTATTTTAAAGGGACATACGGCAATCTTGATTATTTAAAAACTCGCGGCGTTCCGTTAGTTTTTTCTACATAAATTACATCTGTTAAATCATTAATATTAATTTTGCGTATTACCGACTGTTGATTACATTTCAACAATAATTTATTCAAACCTATGGTAGGATAATGACGAATAGTTGAAAAAATTGTACTTAAATATATGCAAGCAAACTTCAAGTCAAAATGATACTGGATTACTAACTCGAGAGGCAAATTTTAATGCCTGATCAAGACTTCAAGATTGCCATGTGTCCATTTAAGCTGGTCCTGTTGTAAATAATGATTTTATGGTTACTAGGTAACTCCATCAAACAATGCAGGTCACTTTCATTGTATTTAATTACAAGTGTTCATTTTCGAACAAAATCTTTTATTTCAATTAAATTTCCAGTTTATCTCCTGATAGCGTCAAGATGCACCAACAAAACAGGCTCAGCATCTACATGCAGATAAAAATGTAGTGAAAATGAACATGGAAACGAAACATGCAATTAAATTATGCCTATTACAGAAATAATCTTTGACAGAAATATTTAACATGGAACAAATTTCAGGGTTGCAAGCACATTAGCCAAATAAAATTTTCCCAGACTAATCTGATGCAATTTATTCGGCCTCCTCCTCCCCTACTGCCGTCCATTCCACCCATTTTACTCTTGTTTTTTCATCAGTACAGTTATTTTTAAAATGTGAATCAGCATTACAAAACTATCGTTTTTTTACAGTCAGAAAACTTTTATCATACACTGAATAATATAGGAGTTATCCTCCTTTTTCTTAAACCATGCATTTTTGGTAAAAGTTTCTTTAAAAAAAAAAAAGGCCTAGAATAAATCCTGCATATATTTGAAAATATTGCATCAAACCTGGTTTAATTCTGACTTTACAATGTTTTAAAAATTTAAAATTTCCAATTTTTCAAAATTTCCTGACCTTGGGGGAAGTTTGGTAACTATACAGTAGTATGACCCAAGTTTAAACTGGTTAATGCTGTTGTTAAAAACTTGTTTCAAACACACACACACACACACACACGGCTAACTGTTAAAAATTCGACCTTAATTTAATTGATAGAAACTGATTTTGTCTTCCGCACTGTTGTAAAGACACATAGCAAATGGATTGGCAGGTGTCAATAGTTTTTACAGTAGTTCAGTTTACATGCGTTTTTATACATACATAAAGGTAAAAAGGTCAACCAATGAACATCCAGCATTCCAACATGTAACAGGTTTAATATGAAATATACAAAATGGTTTGATTATAGTCAAGAACACTATAGTCATGTGATATATTGACACTAGTCAATATCATGTGATATATTGACACTAGTCTATAGTCATGTGATATACTGACACTAGTCTATAGTCATGTGATATACTGACACTAGTCTGCAGTCATGTGATATACTGACACAAGTCTGCAGTCATGTGATATATTGACACTAGTCTACAGTCATGTGATATACCGACACAAGTCTACAGTCATGTGATATACCGACACTAGTCTACAGTCATGTGATATACTGACACTAGACTACAGCCATGTGATATACTGACACTAGCCTACATCCATGTGATATACTGACACTAGTCTACAGTCATGTGGTGATATACTGACACTAGCCTACAGCCATGCGATATACTGGCACTAGTCTACAGTCATGTGATATACCGACACTAGTATACAGTCATGTGATATACCGACACTAGCCTACAGTCATGTGATATACCGACACTAGTCTACAGTCATGTGATATATCGACACTAGTCTGTAGTCATGTGATATACTGACACTAGTCTATAGTCATGTGATATATTGACACTAGTCTATAGTCATGTGATATATCGACACTAGTCTACAGTCATGTGATATATCGACACTAGTCTATAGTCATGTGATATACTGACACTAGTCTATAGTCATGTGATATATTGACACTAGTCTATAGTCATGTGATATACTGACACTAGTCTATAGTCATGTGATATATTGAAACTAGTCTACAGTCATGTGATATATTGACACTAGTCTACAGTCATGTGATATATTGCTTTTTTGCTGTTTATGCTATCCAGATTTTCTTCATACTCTATCATAAAATCTGGACTTTATTTTAATGACAGAAAAACTTTGTAATGAAGTGACAAAGCAATCTTGCAACAAATCTGTTTTTATACAAGTTCACCCATCAAAACAAAACAAATCATCCCATTATTCAATAAGCATTTTTTTTTCCTTTCCTTAAACTATCAACTTTACTCTATTTTTCCACCACAACCATTAGGTATTGATGATACAATATTTCATACAGTGATATAAAGGGATACACAGCAATCTTATCTTTGTTTTTAAACTGGCGGTGTCCCCTTGCAAATCAGTATTATTAATTGTTGATTACACGGCACCAATAATATATCAAACATTATATAGTAGAATTACGCAAAAAAAAAAAAAAAAAAAAATCCAAATTATTTTAACCCAAATTGTATTAACTTTTAGTTTAAACATAGTTTATTCACAAATAGTATATACATTTTACATCATACAATTATACATTTACATGAATTACATAACTTAATATACAGTACAGGTATTGTATTCTTTTAATATATGCAAGATTGTTTAACGTCAAACCGATATTGATTAATACATTAGGATGCTCATTTTAATATTAAATAAATACTTAAAAGATTGCCAATAAATATTTCAAAGATTGCCAATAAATATTTCAAAGATTGCCAATAAATATTTCAAAGATTGCCGCATGTCTAAGAAGTAAATGTATCAAAATAATTGATTAATTTAGATTTTTGCTGGAGTTATTTTCCTTCGGGGATGTCAAAATCATTTCAACTAAAACGATTGCTTTAAAATCTGTTGAGCGAAAATATAAAAGATTGCCGTGGATCCCTCTACTGGTATCAGAAATGCAAGCTAATTTTTTTTTTTCTATTATAAAGTAGCTTTTGTGTACACACATGACAAACATGATTCCATGTCTGTACATGTATGTATTGCAATTCAAAATTACTAAGACGATAAACAACACCATGAAGCCCAGATTCACTGAATTTTCCTTAATACATACGCATTTATGCCACCCGTAATAAAAGACCAGAGACCAGAGTACCAAGAATCTAAGCGCAGTTGATAGATTTTAAATTTTTGATAGGCCTGATAACAACACATCTATCACAGACAGCCAGACATTTCGGGAAGGGTCCTTACTAATGTTCTAAGAACTTGTGGCCCGACCCATTTGTAATAAAATATGTTGAATCGCATTGCCTGTGATTTTGACGAAACCTGGTAGGAAGCCTCGGTATGATGTCTAGTTGTGCAAATCGTGGTGTATCAATGAAATCTTGGACATGTTCGAAAACCAGCTAGAGCTTGTTAATAACGACAGAGCTATGGCCCTTGATTTGTTGAAAAATGCTATATTATACTTTCCTTTGTTAAATCTGTAGCTACTTTATGTGTTTAGAATGTTAATATAAACCCCACACCCATTTCTATAAAATCTCATTCATAGGATTGAATGTTGTTTAACGGCTCATCAACACAGTATAGGTTATTTAGAGACGCCCCAGAGAGAGGGGAAGGATACATAGGAATCCGGGAACCTGTCTTACTCTTATTATCGAATAGATTCCTATGGTTCTTTAACGTGCTCGGAGGATAGACCGATACACGGGACCGCCCGGTTTACGTCCCCATCCGACGGACGGGGCTAAGGGAACGTGTATTGCCCAACGGACGGAAACACACCGCCCAAACACACCGACGGAACTCAGTGGCACCATGGAAGATTGAACCCGGGGCCTCCGGTTACAAATCCGCCGCGCTACCGACTGCGCCACGCCAGCCCTCCTCATTCATAGAAAAAAGTGGGACAAATTAAAAAATACCCATTTTAGACTAGACACAGCGGACATTGCCCGTGATTTCCAGGTGCGCGATCTAAGGCCATCCTAGCCCTGTTGTTTTCACAATGTTTTAAAATAAGTACTGATGGGAATTGTATGTCGACAACCCTTGATATAATAGCCGTTTTTGCAAGTAATGTCCACAGGCCCTCTTGTTTATTTTTTTTATTATTTTTATTTTTATTTTTTATTTTTATTTTTTAAAAATATTTTCTCATGAGATACCGTGTTTTTTTTCTCTTTAATTGGGAGTTTAGGGACCCTTGATGGATTAGTTTTACATAGAGTTATAGGGAAGAACTTCAGAAATCTTCTATGAAACTACAGGAGATAAAGGTTTAATTTTTTTTTATTTATTATCAGCTTATTGTCCTCTTCTAAGTTTGTTTAAATGGTGACCCTGGAGTCGAATTTGGCCCTGTCCCCGGGGTCACATATTTTACATAGAAATGTACTATAGGAACAACTTAAAAAATCTCTTTCTCTAAAACTGAAAGTGCCAGAGGTTTAATATTTTGTATTTACACTCAGCTTATAGTCCTCTACCAAGTTTGTTCAAATGGTGACCCTGGGGTCAAATTTGGGGTCAAATTCAAATTTGACAATTGACAATTGACTTGGTTTTGAGTGTTTATATTAACGAAAGTTTGATTTGTTTTAAAGCTAGCCAAACTTGAGCCAAATACATCCCTCCCACTATATCTTGGTAATTGAAGACACTTCACAAAAATCTAGTTTGATTCTGCCATATTTGACACACAATCCTTCTATCCCCCACCCCACCCCTCCCGACCATGGACACCATAGAGCGATACAGGCCCTCTTTTTAGTTTGGTGTTTTGTAAATCCATTTATAAGGGGTGTCCCATTCAGTCATGCTGTCGGCTAACATATATTAATTGAAATGTTACAGCTGAGTAGTAGTGGCTGTAACAGTTAAGAAGTTGGGTATAAGACATCAGCAATTGTTTTCAGCCTTTTGGGAATGGATATTTCTTGAACTTAAATGTCATGGGTTCTAGTCCAACTATTGGTTGTTTGTATTAAAAAAAAACAATGTGCAGTGTGGCCCAAACATGTTATATATTCAAGCAACTATGTTATATCATCGCCATTCATTTATAGCCTTGCCCGAGCTAAAAGCTACAATGACGACGCTAGAACTATAGTCAAAAATGTATGTCGCTTACAAAACGTGAGTTGTAAAAATGAGAACAAAACTATTAAAGAATTAAAATTATAAAGATAAATAAACAGACGAGAAGACAATCACTTAAAATAAACAATTTAAATAATACTAGCTCTATAATCCAGTTAACACAAATATAGAAAAGAAAAAAAGCCCATCTGGGTCTTGAACCCACGACCACCAATCTTACTCGTTCTAAATACTTTGAATCATATTATACGAGATTGTTTATTTGATATATTTTGTGTCTTTTCAGATGCGCGGTCAGTAGGAGCCCAGTCCGAATCCATTGTGTCGTGTAGAGAGGTCAGTTGTTGTTGGTTGCTCTGTGCCTTTATGGGTAGAGGTTGTGGCAGCAGCTGTGGTTGTCCTGCCTTGTCCTTCTCACAATACGTCTGTCGGTATTGTTGAGAAAGCAGCTGTTGTGGTCCTGCGTTGTCCTCCTCACGGTATCTTTGGGGTTATCGTGAGGGCCGTTCCTGCTGTCCCTGCACCCCCGGATATCATGCAGCTCATGCAGCTGCATGATATCCCTGTTCCAGCAGGAGTTAGTAGGTCCGGCAGGGTTTCCCGACCTCCTGTTCGCTTTGGATACACTGGAACTCCAGTTGTCCGTCGTGAAGGGCCGTTCTTCCCCAGGATCGCCCTTCTGTTCTTGCCCCTCTCCCAAGGAGGACTATCACTAGGATTGGTAGGGTCTCCCAGCCTCCTGTAAGGTTCTCTTATTAGAGGTATGGGTTGGGTGGTGTGGGTGGATGGGTGGACATGAGGGTGGTGGGGGTGAAATACTGTCAGAAAAAAACAAGCTCATAGGTCCCATCTAAACAACTCTGAAGATTATAATCAATAGCTAGGCTAGCTAGTGTTCGATATGCATTTAAATATATTATTCTAGTAGTGGATTTCAGTCGTAAATGTGTCCTGAAATAGCAAAATGGTGACCTGACCAATCCCTTCCCACATATACCCTCCTCATCCCCCACTCTTGTAATAGCAATATGGTGTGAATTATCCATGATCCTTTTCATAAGCATTTCTATAGCAAACAATAATTTAGTGGTTGTTTACGGTCTCGTCACCAACACTGTCAGCGATATTGTACTTTGGCTGGGATTTATTATTATAATGGGAAATGTAATGGGACCTTATACCCGAAGGTACTTAGTACTATGTAGCTTAGGCCGGGGAGAAAAATACCCGTGTTTCTGGTTACCCGACCGTCCCTATTTTTTGGCGCCGACCCTACAGTTTTTTATCATAAAAAAAAAATAAAAAAAAATAAAAAGATTTCCGTGTTATTTGTTGAAAACAAACATGTTTTAAGTATTCTTGAATTAAAACTTAATTAAGCCCCTAGCAAAGATGCTATATATATTAAAATAAAATCCAATTAGTTTTGACATCCATGAAAAAAAAGAAAGAAAAAAAATAGAAAAGAAAAAAATACCTACCTACCTACCCTATTTTTTTCAACCGAGTAACCAGAAACACAGGTATTATTCTTTCTGGCCTTAGCTGTCCAGAGGCCAGCGGGACAGCTATGCTTGTGATGGCATGTTGTCTTGTCTTAACTCCATCAGTTTAAAGTTGTTGTGTTTAAATCTGTTATTCCGTATCTAATATGCAGGATCATACTATACACAAATCATTATTATATGGGTATGGGTTAGTAATTAAGCTCAATTAGAAAAAATAGTTCTACATATGAATCTAACCTTGATGACCTTGACTTTCATAGTTCATTGACTTTTCAGTTTACTGTCATCTTTCTGCCATCTAAGTTTGTTTTTGATAAGTAACTTAATGCAATAAAGCATCCAAACTTGGAAGAAAGTTGTATATTGGGAAGTACATCTCATTTTGACATAGTGGTTCCACCTATGACCTTGACTTTCATTTTTATGGGCAGATAATTCTGTTAATGTTATGCTGTTGTGTTGAGCTCCAATCCCTGTTAGATCTGCAGATTTCTTGTTTACTAATGCTTTACATAATAATCCCTGCTAGGCGAGATGTACGTATCTGCAGATTTCTTCTTTACCCATTTTTTACATAATAATAGTCCAATGCCTGCTAGGCAAGATGTATGTATCCGCAGATTTCTTGTTTACTAATTGTTGACATAATTATGTTAATGATTTATTTCGTTAATCATCATTTAAGTCATGTCTGATCTGTTATACATAATGTTCTCATGATACTTTATATTCTCTTGAGGTTTTTATAGGAATTTTAAAACTTGGTCTTTGTGTTTTTCTAGGAAGAATCCCTCAGTCATGGTAGCACTGATATAATACAGTTTGCTGTCGCAAACCAGCAAATGAAATATGCATATGATTTACTATCTGCTGTCATGGAACACTAGTTGGAAAGGCAACAATCTGAAATGTATGTAATCCCGAAGAGGACCTCTCTTCATCTGAAATCAGGTACTAAATGAGACTACGGTTGAATGGTTCTGGGGTGGACAGGGAGAACCTTTCTTTCCCACCCAAATCAACCTTAATGCCACTTCTGATCTCTCAACTTTGGAAGTGACCTAAAATAACCTATATAATGTGTTGAGCTGTTAAGCAACAATTCTATTTGTAATCGTATCGAAAATACAAAAATAATTTATTAATAAGTTATTTATCATGTTTATTAATAAAAATAATATAAAATATATAATAAATAATATTGTGTTAGTATATTAAAAAAAACAGTAGTATTTTATTATACTTAAACATATAATTTTCATTTGAAAAGCGCAAATTAATAAATAAAATGAATTAAAATATATAATATTAATTTAAAATATATAATAATAATTTAAAATAAAATTAATAAAAACATTAATAAAATTCTTTGATCTTATTAATAATTATTAATATATTATATATATTATTCATATAGTTAAATTGTTGTTTAACAGCTCTGAAAATATTATTTAGGTTATATATATAGGTCGCCTTTGAGAGAGAGGAACCCGGGATCACCCTAATCTGACCATCCATTTGATGACTGAGTAAATGACATTGAGTAAATGGTTTCGGATTTCCCCAAATGTCACCAAATCTGGTATAGGAAGATTTGTTTCAGCAAGATGGCTCAAAAAAGTTTGACACTAAGGAAAATTGATGTGCACATTATAGGGTGTTTTTGTCCTTGATTATGGCAAAATAAGGGATTTACTGGTTGGCTATGCAATAACTTAATTTATAAATTTGTCCTGTTAGTCTAATAAGTATCTGTATATTTAGGGATCTATCAATTCCACTGCTTCAGACCTTTCAACATTTTACTTGAAAGTTTTTGTTACAATAACATCTTGAGTGAAATCAACATTGCATAACATTGAGAGTTAATGCCCTTGATGATGTCAAAACACGTTTTAGCTTTCAAAATATAAACTAGCTGTTACTATTACATGATATGAAAATTTGTTTGAATGAGATTGTGTCATGTACAATATTTTGGTGTTCAGCTACTGGTCTTGGGGATGCATTTTTTTTATCCTAACTGTTCATAACTTCTGAACTTGCTGTGTATAGTGTCATTGCTAGACTAGCTGTCATATATCAACATTACGGTCATAATCAATTCAGTGTTGCTATGTTTTAGGTCATGTGTCAAGGTCTTTTAATTTGTGTATCTTTAACTCTTTCCGATAATAAGTAGAAGTTATTGTTAATAGACAGTGTGCAGTGCACCGATTGCCACAGGTTAATTGAAGGTTTGTTCAATAGGATCTTAGAAAAGTTTGACAATGAACAAATAATCATAGCATGCGTTAGAGTATTGCCCTTGATTCAGTAAAGTGCTTGTGACCCATTAAACCCCTTAAGATAATGACGGGAAAATGAAGAAATAATAGAGGTTTAAGTCATTCAATTTTCTTGTATATACATGTTAAATACATAGAATTAGATGTGTGTGTTTCACACTAAATTCATAGTCTGATTGGTAAGGTCCATGGACAATATCATGGATATTTTTGTTCATTCCACTTTACTCCTTAAGCATTTCAGAAAATAGGATGAAATGTAACTTGTTCATTTATCATTAGAAGGTCAGTGTTAGGGGTCGAGGTCATTCAGTGTGTTTGACTTGTGCATAACTTCAAGGCGGTAGCCCTATTGTCAACCCTTTTGTGTTTGTGATGTCGTTTGCATTTATTATTGCTTTTGCCTTCTTGTTTGTCTGTTTGCGCGTTTGTTTCTGTGTTTTGTGGTTGACTGTCCTCCTTGAATGCTACTTTCCCTGTCCGATCTTTTTATATTTCTTTTCTTGACTGATTGTTTCATATTAAAATTAATTAGCCTTTTGCAATTCATTAGATAAAGGATGAAGTTTTCAGGCATGCCTAGGCCAGGAAGCTTATTTGTAACTTAAGCAGTGGTTTTGTACATGTATTATTTGTTGTATTTTTTCACTGTAATAAATAAATGTTAACTTCATCCTTCCTCATATAGCCAGTAGAGCAATAATTGATACGCCCGCCACCACGATTGTGGGAGTGGGCATAGTCAAACAAGAAGTAAAGCATTCACAGACACCAGACACAGACTAAAATAGATGAACGATCAAGCAGTAAAGTTTGAGACATCACAGACATAAACAATAGGGGTACCATCCAGGGGAACAGCCATTGTCAAACTGGACAGTTTAAAGATAACTCCACCGAGACTGTACACAAGCTAACTACTAGGCAACACTAATAAGCATTATATATAGATGATCATGAATAGAAAAGGGCAGCAATCTCGCCATTGTGGCTGAAAAAGTGTACGTGATTATCGGTTTGAAATTGTAACAATACATTTACATATGAAATTGATAAGGAAAAACGAAGAAGAAAAAAAGAGTAATAAAAACAAACTGAAAATTTAACATCTAAACAAATAATGTTCAACATCTTCAACACCATCACCACATATACAATTGGGGTTATCCCTCAAATGATTAAGATAGAAATCAGCGTTTAAATTGCTGCAATTGTTTTGCAGACGCGCATGTAGAAATGAAAGGTATCTATCACCCAGTATCTATTAATGGGGTACTATCGGTGGTTTAAAGTATTTTTAAGTCTAGTTTTAAAACTCGAAAGTGATGGTGCTTCGCGAATATATCAAGTTCGTTCCAAAGTTTTAGAGATGACGGTAAGACTGAACTCGAAAACAATTCTGTTCTTCTAAGTAAAGTAACGAAGTTGGAACGTACTGTTTCTCACGTTATAAGTATTCGATTTTGAAATAGTTGCGGGGAATATTTCATTCAAGTAACTCGGTACATCTCCATTTTTAAACTTATAGGTAAATATCAACTTTTGGATGTGTCTTCTATCGGACAGAGAGACCCAACCAATTTCAGTTAACAATATTTGTATAGAGACAGAACGAGTCAGGCCAGTAACTATTCGCGCGGCTTCATATTGTATTTTTCTAAATTATCTTTTTAAACAACTATTTTTACAACTATCCCATACTATAACCGCGTATTCTAAAATAGGGCGAAGGTAAGATTTATATATTTGATTAAGCGTATGATGTTTTAATTTAAATTTCATTAATTTCATTGAACCTAATAACATAGACGCAAATGTTGCAATATTTGAAATATGTTGATGTCAGGACGTATCATGACTAAGGGTTACTCCTAGATGTTTATGATGGTCAAAACATTTAAGTTCAGTATTTATAAATATCAAAGACGGACGGTTTCTCTTTGCACGTGAAAAGTACAGGACTTCAGTTTTAGATGAATTACATTTTATTAGCTTTGCTTTGACCAATTCGATATTTTACGCAGGTCGTCATTAATTGTAGTTTCCATATAATCAATGTCGGATGTAGATACTGCCATAGAAATAGCCTTGTCGTACTAAGCAATGAATCAGCTATGTCGTTTATATAAATTAAAAATAATAACGGTCCCAGGACCCAGCCTTGGGGTACGCCGGCTTTTGGAGGTTTTATTTTAGAAAAAGAAGAACCAACGAAAACTTTCTGTTTACGATCAGTTCTATAATTATTTATCCAATTTATAAGGTTGCCTGGCCAGCAGAGTTTATGGGATGACGAGTTGTCTATCGTCCGTCCGTCCGTTCGCCGGTCGTTAACTTTTGCCTTGTTAACATGATAGAGACTTCGTATTTAATCCTATCTTTACCAAACTTTGTCGGTGCATATATCTCACTGAAAGTGCGTTTGAAACTGGTCTCTCACCGCTGCGGGTTCGAATCTCACTGGAAGCTTGACTTGTAAGTCAGGAAATGTTGATTCTTGCGGATGGCTAGGTACATAGTTCTAGTACTACATAGCCCTTGACAACATTCAACTAACCGACCGACCGACCGAACAACCAACCAACCATCTGGCACAGAAATCAAGAACATATATTGTGACCTACATCAACACTACCTTTAAATAGCATTGAATTTGCAATTAGTGCACGTGCACCTCATCATCAGAGTATAAACCTAGTAGTAACTCGCATACAGTTACAGGCAATGTGCAAGTTAACGTGTTGTTATTTTCGTTACCTTTATATTTACATATTTCCTGTTTAAAGTCATGAATTTCGACGTGTATGCCCACAATTAAAAAGAATGTGAAAGTGGGGCGAAAGAATTGGAAAACGAACGTTAGAAAAAATACACTAGACTCGTTGGGGTGTGGGAGGGGCGCGCCACCCATCCATCCACTTCACCTCAATTAACACTCACCCCTTTCAAAAATGTTGTTGTACAAAATGTATTCATTAAAAGTTATCAAAGGATACTTTTTTTTAAAACACATTTGATGAGCTTTTAAGAACAACCTAGTAACATTCTTTAGAATAAACTGATGTTTTCAACAATAATTCAGAGAATTACAATCTTTACAATCATGTATATCTGTGTCAAGTTGGGCCCAATGCCAACTGAAATACAAGTTTGCAATTCAAGTGGCTGGTGTAATTTACAAACAACCTTTTCTTTTCATTCGCAACGTCATCATCAGAATCAACAACCGGTACAACACGACGACCTGCCGATGTGGTTGAGGAATGTCAATTTTCTGTTGTTGTTTTTTTGTTCACTGTTTTGTTATTTGCATTCATCCATCTTTCTAATGATTTAGTTTTATTTCATTTTCACTTTAATTATCTTTGCAAACCATTGGATGATTTCACACTTTATGTAAATATCAATGGCAATTTTGAAGTGCTGAAATTAGCGTCTCAATTTATTTATCCAGTATCATGCTGCTTGCATTTAGTTGAATAACTTTTGAGTTTTCTCGTTGTTCGTCTTATTCTACCATGTTTAAATATGCTAGTGGTGCATTGTAATTAACAGTGCGGTGCATTGTAATTAACAGTGCGGTGCATTGTAATTAACAGTGCGGTGCATTGTAATTAACAGTGCAAAAACAGTTGGAGTATGATACTTTATACTAGGCCACTCTTAAACTTATTTATTTTTTTATCTATCCCGACCCTAATTCAAATTTTGGGTGGGTAGGTAGGCAAATATATATACTCGGTAAAAAAGGTTTTGGACCAGGGTATATAAAGTCATATAAAAAAAAAAAACTAGTGGACAGAATTTAAGTATCTTTTTATAGTAACCAGGGTCTACCCTACTCGGTTAATTTGGTACCAGAAATATTAAATTCCAAACAAGATTTGATTTTAAAAAAATATCGCGAACACACAAAGGGTCTGTAAAAAATGTTGCAAAAGTCCATACAAAGTAACAGTTACGGACACATTCGAGTAACCAATAAACATATTATTATTTTTTCGCAAACTTTCATTGTAAACGATAATTATTGTTGATTGTTGATCTATAGTGAATTATCAACTGAGATAATAAGGGTTATGGTCGAATGTCATGGTTCAGCGATCATTGTACGGGTTCGAACACTGCCATGGTCCAAAACTTTTTTTACAGAGTATATATATATTCTTTTTAAAAACTAAAAGTTAACAAAATAAATGCCATGTTTTAATTAATAAATGGAACTGGCGTGTATTTATAAATGAAAATTAATACACATTTTTAAAACAGGAAATCCAAATGACCGTAATTATCTCACCTGAGGACCGTGTCCATTGTAGACACTTTCAACAGTAACAGTTCAAGTGGGTGAGAAAAACAAAAGTCTGGTTAGTTAAGAGAAGATGTTTAATATGTTCCCTTACAAGAGCATGTACAACTGTAACACCCAGGTAAACACATGGTCACCATTTAAACATGCTTGTAGAGGACCATAAGCTATGTGGCGTCTCCATTGGAACACAATTGGTACAGGACATAAGCTAATGCTAAATGCAATATATGAGAGCTCTGTAACCGTGTGGTTTCAGAAAGGAAATAATTATTTTTTTTAAATAATAACAATCCCTGATAATAGGTGAACTTCCGTTTTTTTTGGGGAAAAACATTCAACATGTTTGATGTAGATAAGACAATAGCCTTTGTCTTTAAAATCTAAAAGATATTCACCTTCCAGAGAGCTATACAACTGTAATTTTCACATTTAAAAAATGTGTAAAATGTCCTGACAACAGGGACCAAATTAATCGTGGATAACTTCGTTGAGGACCAAGCATTTGCATTTTGTGCCGGTACAATCTATTTGACACAACAGTTAAATTTAATTTAACTAAATGTGTGAACCTTTAATACTGTTTACAGTTCACTGTAATAAAGCATGACATTTTACATAGCTATTTGTCTTTGCCTCATGTTTTTAAACTTTGTTTCTTCAATTGACATTTTTCCCCTCAAAATTGGGCAAAACATATATGTTGTGGCTTGAGACTCAGTAACAACTATAAAAATAGTACCCCACCCTACTCCCACACCCACAAAAAATGTCTTAATTTGCTATAACTTGAAAATCATGAAACTGCACCCCAAAGTATGTCGTTACACATGTCAAATAACTATGACTTTCATTTCGTGATAGTGATATTTCTATGCCCCATTTCCATAAAACTTGAACCTGCAACCTAACCGAGCTTCTTCTTCTTCTTCTTCTTCTTCTTCTTCGTAATTGGCTTCGTGGGACTTCGCATGGCGGACAAACAGCTACGTCTTCTGAACGATTTTAGTTTAAATCAAGATTAAAAACTATATACATCCGGACTGTGGACTCTGGTGGAAAGCATGGCTGGCTGACAAGCCGGGTCTAAACTCCTCTAATGTGGCTATCGAGGTGATGTCAAGGGGCAGCTGGTTCCAACCCCGGGTGGTTCTAGGGAAGAAGGAGTTGGTGTAGATAGTGCGTTCTTTCCTGAACTAATTTATGTTGCCTTCTTGTTCTGCTATCGCCCATCCTGAGGTAGTTTTCCTTGGTAATGTCTATTTGTCCGTGCTCGATCTTGTAGAGCATTAGCAGCCTGTTGGTACTGCGTCGTTTCTCGAGGCTTTCCCACTGGAGCTCATGCAGCGTGATAGTGACGCAGCCAGGCTTCCTGTCTGAGTAGTTATTGCACACGTAATGAGCTGCTCTGCGTTACACCTGCTCCAACGCCTTGATGTCTCCTTGGCGATGTGGGTCCCAGGCCGTTGACGCGTACTCCATAGCAGGGCATACGATGGTGGTGTAGGTGGCAGCCTTCACAGGTTTGGTGCGTTCTCTGAAGTTTCTCCGTAGGAAGCCCAAAATTCGGTTGTACTCGTTCACTCGTTGCTGATTGTCAAGGTGACCCTAGATATACTTGCTGGCATCATCGACAAAGGAGCGACAGTTTCAAGGGCGAGATGCGGATCACTGAGCACTTAGAGGCGTTGAAGCTGATCTGCCATGTCTTCTCCCATTCTTCCAATGCGGCTATATCTTGTTGTAGTAGGAAACTGTCTTCAATACTGTTGATGACTCTGAAAAGCAAACTGTCATCTGCAAATAAGCGGGCGACTGAGAATTTGCATGAGTCAGGCAGGTTATTTATGAGGGCCAGAAACAAGAGAGAACCAAGAATATTCCCCTGGGGAACTCCAGAGAGCACGTCCGTCTGTGATGAGTGGGCACCTCCTAGTATGACCTTTTGCTTGCGGTTGCCAAGGAATGCCTGAATCCACCTGTTGGTGTTGTTTCTCACCCCGTAGTAGTTGAGTTTGTACAGAAGTGTTGCATGCGGTACCTTGTCAAACGCCTTTGCGAAGTCTAACAGAATAACATCTACTTGTTGACCCTTTGCTAGCCTGGAAATAACTTCTTGAATGGTGACAATTAGTTGAGTTTCACAGGAGCGGCGCTTTCTGAATCCATGGTGGTTGTCTCGCAGTCTATTCTGTAGGGCGAAGTGGGCCATGCTGTTGCTGTGAATAACTTGCATGTGATGGACGTCAGGTATACTGAGTGGTAGTTTGCCGCTTGATATTTATCTCCTTTTTGAATACTGGGTCTATTCAGGCATCCCTCCAGTATTGGGGAACTTCACATCTGTCGAGTGAGAATTGGTAGAGCTGGGTCAGTATAGGAGCAAGTCCGGTTGCAGCTACCGTTAAAATGAATGATGGGATCGAGTCTGGTCCTGTGGCGTTGTGGGGCTTTAGGACTATCCGGGCATCCCTCCAGTATTGGGGGACTCCACTTGTGTCGAGTGAGAATTGGTAGAGCTGGGTCAGTATAGCAGCAAGTTTGGTTGCAGCTGCCTTTAGAATAAATGATGGCATCGAGTCTGGTCCTGTGGCATTGTGGGGCTTTAGTCCTTTCAGAAGCTTTTTGACACCTTTCCATGTGACTTTAATATCTGGCATAGTATTGTGTGGGCTCTGTCCTTTATCAGGGGTGCTGCTGGCATCCCTCTTTCGTGAAGACAGACTCAAATTGCTCAATCAGTATGTTGGCTTTGCTGGCTGACGCTTTTCCTGAAACCGTCCTTGTTCTTGAGGGTTGATACGCCGGTAGATTCTTGGCCCTTGTGCTTAATAAATGACCAAAAACGTTTAGGGTTGTCTTTGTGGCTACTGATCACTTCTTCCATGTATCTGTCCTTTGTGGACCCTTCTGGTTTCCCACTTCTGGTTTTCATGTTTATGAAACTTCACAAATAACTTCATGTTACCCCGAGAAATGTCGCTGCACCTGTCCAATAACTATGACTATCATTTCGGCAGAGTTATGCTCCTTTTCAAAAAACTTTAACCTACAACCTAACTGAGATCGTAACTGATCATAACTTGAAAAGTATTTGACCCATTTTTATGAAACTTCACAAATATTTTCTCCTTACCTCAAGGAAGGTCGTTACACGTGTCCAAAAAAGAAATACTACCATATCCTTCCTTATTTTTAATAGTTTTATCTTTATATATTTACATTAATTTTTAATTACTACTTATTTTCTTCTCCTTTCATCGTTTTTTTTCCGCACAATATGACCTATTTATGTGTCGACGTGCCGTAGAACACCATACATTCATTGTGTCCAAAAAAATGACTTTCATTTTGGCAGAGTTATGCCCCTTTTCATAAACCTGCAGCCTAACCGAGATCATAACTGGCTATAACTTGAACATTATTTGACCTATGTTCATGAAACTTCATAAATATCTTCATGTCAACGAGTCAGGCACACTTTTTGGGGAGCATGGAAGTGAATACTGCCAGGGTGTGGAACTCTGCACGTGACAACAGCTAGACTGGTCTGAAACTGTATTGTTGACACTAACGATTTGTTTCCTGTTTGTTTAGTATGATTTGAACCACTGCACCCACTCAACATGATCGACCGTATCAATATACTTGCCAATCAAGATTATAACCATTCCTGTATATAAACCTCTGAACATTTTACTTCTAATGGGGTCAAGCAAATGTGTGAGACATGTATATATGGCAACCAACAACTTACCGACGAGCACAATCATTTTCTATTGTTTCAAGTTCAAGGATATACAGTACCAATCTTATTAAATATAGCGATTTTACTGTAGAATTTTGTTATGAACAACTTGAACAACCCTCTCGTACAATATGAGCTAAAAATAACGAGGCAGGTATTGCCTAAAAGTGACGTCACACTACACGATCGAGTGACCTCGTTCAGTGGGGCAGTGTAATCAAAACAAAAGTGTTGGAGTAAACGGTAAAGGTGTTGAAATTAACATGGCTACGGGACGGCGACCGCGCCGAGGTAGAAGTGCAGCTAGTTCGAGGCATATAGAGTTACGGACCGTCGAGGAGGAGGATCAATTTCGACAGGAGCTGGAACGGGTGAGACAAGTTTTAAAGAGTTTACCAAATCAATAACAAATCTCTATCAATTATCCTGCATAACTGGTAGTAGTAGTGACCAAATTACACGCCGAATACCTGTGTACTGAGCCAAAAAAGAAAGTGCACATCATTTTTTGTAAGTATGCAAATATTAGTAATGCCAACATTTCAGAAAACAAGTTTTAAAATATAGATTTACAACATTTATGCATTATGATTAATAAATAATACCATTGTATATGAAAAGTTCCAATCCTTCACTAACAATACATATTCACAGTTCTCGATTTTGCCATTATCAAAACTCGCTTTCGTTTTTCGCGAGATTTCGAGTTTGGGGTGTCTCAACACTATCTCTTTATAGCGAATATATGGTGTTTATTTGTTTTAGACACATTTTAGAGCGTATCAGGCAAAAATATTGTGCGAGTGCTGTTTCTAGTTGTGTTAGTAATATAAACTGTCAGAATATTGACCTTTTCTGGGTAAAATGGCTTTTTTATTTCCATTATAATAATACCTTGAAACCGAAAGTAGGTAAATGTGCGTTACTCAAAGATCAGAATCCTCATGTTTCATAAAATAAATTAGTTAAAGTAACTAATTTTACTTATTACACTTAATTATATTCCACAAGCTAATATGTATCGCAAAAGTATTTTACTGTTGATAATTGTTACGGCATAGATAACACAATTAACAGAACTCTGCAAAATATTTTTTATTTCATTCATAAATCATAAGACCTACATATAGCCATGCCAAAAACAAGTAATTGAACAGTCGCTTATGTTGGGTTTTATTTGCATGTTGTTTATTGCAATCAAAAGATAAAGGGTTTCTCCAATAGTAATAATGCGATAACCCGTGGCTAATTGGCTGTCCAAAGTGGGATGTTTGTTTAGATCAAAGAGGCCATAAATCACAAACACTGGCTGCGCGTGGTGCTGTTGACATCAGATATACACCATAATAATTTGTGCATATGGCGAGGGTAAAAAAATAATTTCAGCTAACTGTTTTAATTTTTAATTTTATTTATAGTTAGCATTTGTGAAACTAAACACATTACAAATAGACTACGTTCAGTCGGATTTGTCAAAAAAAAAAAGGAAGTCTGTTACATGCTTGTTTGTTATTTAAATCGAAATTATGTATTTCATGTCACATATTCCATCTGACTTGCAGATAAACAAACTTTTAAATCAATTTAAGAAACACAATAATTATGATCTTCGAATAATGTCAGGAACATCGACAATATTAAACTACCTACTTTCGGTTTCAAAATATCATAATTACAAATAAACACCACATTCAACACTGGCAAATTCAATATCTGACAGCTCATATTGATAACATAACTACAAACAGCTTTCCCACGTTATACATAATACATGTATACATAAAGTTGAAAATTAAAATATTACACAATATATAGATAATACTGTATATATATGATGTCAACACACCACAGGTTACAAGCCAGTGTTTGTGATTTATGGCCTCTTTGATCTAAACAAACATCCTCCTTTGGACAGCCAATTAGCCACGGGTTATCGCATTATTACTATTGGAGAAACCCTTTATCTTTTGATTGCAATAAACAACATGCCATAAATTCAACATTAGCAACTGTTCAATTAATTGTTTTTGGCATAGCTATATATCTATGTAGGTCCTATGATTTATGAAATCTTATACTGTGGTAGGAATTACAATATATTGCAGAGTCCTGTTAATTATTTTACATAGTAATTGTCGTAACAGTTACCAACAGTAAATGACTCTTTGCAATACATATTCGTTTATGGAATATACTTTTATGAACATTATTTAAAGGAGAATTTATATACTTATGTTCAGTAGTGAATTTAAAACTCAGCATGCACAAGTATTGGACTCTCAAACTACTGGTAGAAAAGATTAATATGAACCGTTCCTGTTTACAAGAAAGTTATATATGTATTACTTACGTGTAATAAGTAAAGTAATTACTTTAAATAATTTACGAAACGCGAGGAGTATAATATTTGAGTAACCGTGGCGCACTTCTATATCTACTTTCAGTTTCAAGGTATCATTATAATGGCAATAAAAAAGCCATTTTACCCAGAAAAGGTCAATAGTCTGACAGTTTATATTACTAACACACCTAGAAACAGCACTCGCACAATATTTTTGCATGATACATTCTAAAATGTGTCTAAAACAAATAAACACTGTATATTCACTATACAGGGTTAGTGTTGAGACACCCTGAACTCGAAATCTCGCGAAAAACGAGAGCGAGATTTGATAATGGCAAAAGGGTGAATTGGCTGTTGATGAAACAGAAAAGGACGTTGGAATACATTTTACCAGTGAACTAATAATCAGATTATTAGTTCACTGATTTTACAAACACATTAAGAAATGCATATATAAGTAAAACTGTTAATAAATCAAACAGTTTGATAAGGCTAAATTTTTCATTCTTGACAAGAAATTGTTTATACGGAGCTCTTATGCGTACGTCAGAGGCTTTGCTGTGCCTGAAATGATGTGTAATAGAAAGCACTCTCGGTAACCGGTCACCGTCGTTAGCCGTTGGTTTGCTGGTAGGTAGAACGTTGGTAACCAATTTGCCCGCGACTCTACACCATCGGTGGCCATTGGTAACCCAAAGTTAACCAACATGCCGATGGGAGAACCCAGAACGCCCCCAATAATATTCTCTGTTTTGTCACTTAAGTCACACTTGATTATACAGTTGAACGAGTTTAAATCATCTGATCACATTTTAAAACTTTCAAGTCAATGTGTTTTCTTAGAAAGAAATAATAGCAGTAATATAACTGGGGACTAATTTTATTAAGTATATATAATTATATATTAAGAAATGCATATATAAGTAAAGTTGTGAAGTATTCGTTCTTTCCCCTTGCAATCGTACAGTGGAATAGACTACCAGTCAACATTGCAATGCTGCCAGACTTGAATTCGTTCAAACTGACAGTGTGCTCAGTCACCCACTCCATGCCATAGACAGGAAGCTTTGTTTTATTCTTACTTTGTCTTCTTCAATCTTTTAACATTATAAGTTAACACTATCATACTTTTATCTCACTCTCACTTGATTTTAAAACTATTTTATCTTTCTTTTAACTACTCACACTGCACAGACGCGCACCTGCACATAATCCCCTTCACGGGGTGCTGCAGTATCAGTAGATATATATACAGGGTTTTCCACAGGCCATTTAAGAGCATATTCCCCCTATCCATTAATTTTAAAATCTAATTTCCCCCTACTCCTTAATTAACTCCCTATCCTTTGATCTCTCTGCTCCGTCCCTTAAAAACACCATTAAATCTACAAAATGCATTATAGCTGTCTATAAAGAGCTCCTTGTAGACTTCTTAAAAATCCTTTCATTTACAGTTGAAATATACTTCAGATTGCATCTAAATAAATCATGATCCGTAAAAATATTGGTCACCCGAGGGGTAACTCTCCCACACTCACCCCATGACATTCAAATTTAATTTCCCCTATCCCTTCAATAATTTCTATGGAAGACCCTGATATAGATACATATAGAGATATATACTGACGAGATAAAGAAACGCCTCATCGGGAATTTCCGCTATATATTGTATATACCGCAGACTTAATGCCACATAATATTCCAAAGAAATCCCAAGATGTTTTGTAAAACAAAGTTGCAGTTGGTTAGCGAAAGGACACAACTGTGACGTTGTAGACGTTTTAATCACAGTACACTTTATAACAAGAAATTCATAAATATTGAAGTTCCTCTTTGAAAAATTGACAATTTTAGTACTGTATTTAACGTAAAGATATTGCAGAAATTTGCATCCTAAGTTTGCTCACATGCTTGAGCCAAACAGATACTCTGCCAATAATCAATATTTGAAGAAATACTTTTTGCTGTGCTTTGTGTTGTTTTAATATTTTTTCCGAAAAGAATGGTCTTACGTAGCCATGTACCATTCGATTAACAGCAGCATAGTGTAAATACAATATATAGCGGAAATTCCCGATGAGGCGTTTCTTTATCTCGTCAGTATATATATTGGGTCTTAACAGAGTCCCCATTTCATATAAGATTCATGAAACAAGTTTAATATGAATAATTTGTTATGAATTATTTTAATTTAACGAGTCTTCAGGCGAGTTAAAATTAAAAATAATTCATAAGGAGTTTCATAAATCTTATATGGAATGGGGACGAGTTTAAGATTCTTTTTATCACATAACATTATAGTCAAAAATGCAAAATATAATTCAGGTGGACATAAGACCGCCACGACGTCAGGCAAACTTTAGTGCAAAAACATCATAAAAACATGTCCTTTGACGCCAAAATGTTATGTGACGACATAACGTCATATCCCACACATATCAGAAAGTTCTTATATCTTTACAAAAGGGCATTTTACACCAACTTATAAAAAAGGCAAACTGATTTGTATGACGTTAATTATTTATTATAAGTTGTTGGTAAATAATAAGTTCATGACTTAGATCCAGATGAATTTATAACTAATAAAATAGTTTCAGGTAGTGTTACTCATGTATGTCATGCTCAACCAATTAAAATAGTTCCAGGTTATATGACACGTGTACATACAATAGAATATGAAATGGATGTTCGACACTGCTAACAAGGGATGTTATGTGATAACTAATTATATACATGTATAATAAGTGCCGACCTCACCTGAGTAATATAAAAATATATATGTCAGCTATGTGATATCCAGCCTGAGGGGCTGTGTTGCACGTCAGTGAGTAGGAAAATTATCACCTATGGTCATTTATTGTCATCTGTTTACATCTCTCCACTTTCAGGCATTTAAAGACACATTAGCCATAATGTTTAGCTTATAAAAACTAAATAATTTACCCATTATAATTGTATATTGAGGGAAAAAAAGTTCATAAATCATATATACACCCGTAGTAGGACTCAGTAACTGTTGGGGGTATATGTGAATAGATTGGTTTATAAGCGTGTTGCCTCAGAGCTAGCTTTTATGGCGATATCAGTAGAGCGCCCGCTTCACATGCTATCGTTCCGCTGAGTTTCTAATTTTCCTCGTCTGTTTACGCACCATATAATATTCGTTCATTTATCATCCTTACAGACACACAGATGAGCGCTATTCATAACATCGCCATTTTGAATCTCCGCCATTGACCTGTTCGAGATGTTCCAAATCAAAGTCCGAAATATTACAAATATTCTCAAAAAGCAAAGGAAGTAACTGAAAAAAGCATTAGGCCATAATAAAAAACTGTAGCTTGCTCTATTGAGTTACCTTTGTTTCATCTTATAATTTTCATAAACCTGAAGACCCATGTAATATGCACAGATATATTCCAGTGAAGCTATAACTGACAGACTTACAGACTTGGCAGTTATAGCATGGTTTGCCCAACAGCCTTTCGTAAAAATCGTTAGAGCTATGGTATAAACATTTATAGCATATATTTCTCATTTATGCGATTTAAACTGCCTTCTCGGGCTTGAGAAGCAGTATAAATCACAGACAAAGCCTGAGAAGGCAGTATAAATTGCATATACAAGAAAAATAATGCTAAAAATAATATTACATTGTTTGCACACATGCGACCTATGCGACCATGTAATATGCACCGATATATTCGAGGGAAGCTATAACTTACAGACTTAGCAGTTATAGCACTGTGTACCCAACAGCCTTTCGTAAAAATCGTTAGAGCTGTGGTACATATTTTTCTCATATATGTGATTAAAACTGCCTTCTGGGGCTTGAGAAGCAGTATAAATTGCATATACAAGAAAAACAGTGCTAAAATTAATATCCAAACCTAAATTTGATCTGTGTTCGACAAATGCTTTGCTTAATTTGCTCTAAATTTCGTTGCCAATAGTTACATATATCTGAGTAGCTAGATGATTTGGACAGGTAATAAGCAGTTTTCACCTGTTACCTGTTTAAATAACAGTGTCTTAGTCAGACTCAGACACTGAAAACACAAGGGTGGGTGGGAGAGTTTTAGGTTGATTTTAGGATAATGGGATAAAGATCTGTGTAAACCCATTCAGTTTTAAAATTGCAAACACTCCATCACTCCATGATTCACAACGAATTCCCACGCTATCATAAATCTTATATATATGTTTACACCTACATGTACAACAGTTTTACATTGCTATACCTCCACAAAACAAAGTTTGGAGGGTATACTGGTTTCAACCTGTCCGCCTGTGTGTCCGTCTGTAGACACAACCTTGTCTGCTCTGAACTCCTCTCCCCCTGGAGAAAAGCTTATGAAACATTTTGGGTAGATAGCCCATGGTGAGCAGATGAACTCTAATGATTTTGAGGTCTGCATGATCATGACAATTCTTGTCAAGTCTGTAACTCCTCTTCCTCAGGAGCAAATGTCATGAAAATTCATGGGTGGACAGCTGTGGTGAGAAGATGACCCTTACTGATTTTGAGGCCAGAGGTCGAGGTCAGCATAGCCCAATCATGAAACATCTATTCACCGTTGATGATTTATCTTTAACTAAACAAGAAATGTTCAGTCATCGTATATTTTAATAATGGGACCATGGCTGCCATGCACTCATTTATAAACATTTGATACAATATATAATGTAAAAAAAGGAATACATTTAAAATGTCTCTGCTTGAAACTCAATTGAATTGAATTGTATTTTATAGTTGCACCAACAGCTAAGGTCATATGGCGACTTTCCAGCTTCTCACTGGTGGAGGAAGACCCCAGGTGCCTGGGTAGAACCACCAACGTTCTGCAAAGCAGGCTTGAAACTCAAAGAAATATAATGTGTTTACTTCTGACGTGTGTACACAATATTACAACAAGCGCAACTCACAGATCATACCTAAAGTAGTGGGGTGAGGGGTGGGTTGCTCATCTCTGGCAAATCAAAATTTTGCAAAAAAAATTATAAAACATAAAAATGTTGCCTAATGATGATTAAAAAGTTTTAAATAAGAAACAACACTAGATTTACCTCTAAATGTCCAACTGCTATAAACAGATTTAAAGAATTAAGAATAAATTAAATTGAAAGAATTTCGAATTTCAAAATATATTTGTGATACAATGTTGTTTTAGGTCTGCAGCATTTGCAGAACAGTTTCAATGTACAAAGACAGGCTATATATAGTGGTGGTGTTTAGTGACAAATTCTGACATTAAAATGTCAGTGAGTTTTGTCTGATCCAGTACAGTTGACTGGGCAGTGGTATGGTAACACAAACCTAAAAGGAAAACAATCTAGAATGTTTTTATTACCACTTTTAGGTGTGTGGAACAACTCTCCTGCACTTATGTTTGCTATTCTTCTTATCATGTGTCTTTTTATGGCAATTAAAAACTGCTATTTTTATATTATCAAGTTTTATTATCGGACAGTGTGACACAGATACATGTATTACTATTAACCCGCTACATATATAATATACATATACATATATATAATGTAAACCTTCTTGCCTCTTACTGCTGTGGGTTTGAATCCCACTGTGAGCTCAACTTGTAAGTGAGAAAGTGTTGATTCTTACGGATGGCGAGAGGTATACAATACTGGTTCTACCCAGGAATAAGTGGGTGGTCCACCTCCACCATAAAACAAATTGACCGTCATAAGATGTGCTGAAAAATGATGTTAAACAATAAAAAACAAACAAAATTAAGAGTTCTTAGTCAAACTCGAGATAATCCAGCTCTCTTAACTGTGGATTGGTCAATTAGTGTTTTGGCTATAAAATATCACGGTGTAATAATAAAAGGTGGTCATTCAGTTTGTCTGCCTGTCCATCCATCTGTTACCATGTCTTCTTCCTCATCACTGAGCAGGATTCAATCAAATTTAGTGTATGCCTTCCTCACATGATAACGGGCATGTACGAGTATTTCAGAGTGTTAAATAATTATATTTATCTCAAAGTGAAATATAAAAATACTGTTAGGGATCCTTTAATTATTTTGTTAGCAAGAGACTCCCAAACCCGCTCCAAACTAGCAAAGCTAGTCATCTCAGAATTATGTATTTTTATATATACTGAGCAAAAAAAGAAACTTTCCTCCATGTTTAAGTTAAATTTCTAAAGATATCCACTGTTTACAGTATAAAACATACAGAAAATTAAGTTAGTTAATATGTGGACAAAATTCAGTTGTCAAAATTGTGCTGCAATCTAAAATTTGGTGCGGCACGCTAGCAAAGTCGCGAGGGTTTAGTTCATCATTGTACACCATTACCCTAATATTGTGTGAATACGAGTTTGAATACATTCTATAATTTATTGAAAACAACTGATGCATATAGACTGTCACTGCTATGCAGATATGTGTACGAAATAATTAATAAAAGATGACTGTATTTTTTTTCATTTAACATGTTTAATACGTCTTACTTAAAGCGACGGGAAAGCTTATATTAGCAGGATTTTATAACAGATATTTTGACAATAAAACATGTTTAAAAGCGTTTTTTTTACTGAAAAAAATGTGATAATCTGTTTAAAATTAATTATTATTAAAATGTTTTTATTTTACAATATGCAAACTTTTTTAGCTGAAATTAAGTTTTTTTTTAATTCCCCAGTCAACCCCATTTGCTCTTCTTGCAGAAGGGGTTTGATGTGGTATGAAAGTTAATACTCGGACTATGTAATGCAAACTATCAATAATATACCATATGGTACAGCTATTGCAATACACAAGGCATATTCTCATCTATAATGTACGTTTTGTATTTTCTTTGTATGTACTAATGTCAAGTATTTATGTCACCCTGTTACTTTCAAATGTTTACTACAATATATTAGTAATATTTGTTTTATGGGCTGGAGGCCTAAATTAATGAATAAGTTGTTGTCATTGTCATCGCCGATAAAAAATACTTGAAATGTTTAGCAATTTGACATTTAAAATGAATGGACTAATACTTTCCAGATATATGATTGAAACGTAATATTTATTATTATTACATACCATGAAATTTAAGCATTTTACATTGGTCTAAAAGCAGTTACTTGTCATACTGCCTCGTACAATAGTACCCTTCTCGGGTCAGTAGTCACTCCCTTTGATAAATAGTTCTAACCATCGACTTCTAAGCAATTAAACAGTTATATATTATATATTTCTTCAAATAATTATTATATTTTCCTTTTTCTCATTTCATATTATGCCCTCGATGTTGGGTGACACAGCAATTCAAACCTTTATTTGAAAAGGTAAGTCATTGTTTTATGGCAAAAGTGGTTTCTGATGACCTTATAATACCCAGACCAACTTGGAGTGGTCAAAGTTGATTTGCAGTGGATGAAGAAGTTGATATGCAGTGGACCACAGTTGGAGTCCACTCCATTAGAGTCCACTCCAAATGACTCCAATGAGATTTGTAAATTTTAACTGTCCACCACAAATGACTCCACAGAGATATATTATTGTATCTACCCACTCCAAACCACTACCAAGAGATGTATTAATTTAGCTATCCACTCCAAATAACTGCAAAGAGATGATCTGATTTTTGTCCACTCCAGGTGACTGCACAGTGATGTTTCTTTTTCAAAGTATTTCTGCTTGTTCATTACAGCATGTAATTTGTCATGTACTGTTTTTTTTAAGTAATTGTCTCTAGCATTTTTGTTTACTGTTTGCTTCAATTAGGATTTTGTTTCTATCTTAAAGTTTTCAAAATACTGATATAAAAAGATATAATATAAAACGCAAAACATATTGTGTTTATAATGCTTATTCACTGAACAAAACAAAATGTTCAGCAGTTATTCATTTTGATGATAAATAAACACAAAATATCTGAGGACTTATACATCTTGCAAATTAAAATTTGGCCCCGTGAAACTACAAGTGCCAGAGGTTTAAAATTTTGCATTTACTATAAGCTTATGGTCCTTTACCAAATTTGTTTAAATGGTGACCCTGGGTCACATGTAACCCTGCCCCAGGGGTCACATGTTTTGCATAGACTTGTATATGGAAACACTTTTAAAAAATCTTTAAGAATCTTCTCTGAAACTACAAGAGCTAGAAGTTTAATATTTTGCATTTACTATGAGCTTATGGTCCTTTACCAAGTTTATTCAAATGGTGACCCTGGGGTTACATTTGTCCCTGCCCCAGGGGTCACATGTTTTACATAGACTTGTATATGGAAAAACTTAAAAATCTTCTTCTCTGAAACCAAAAGGCACACAGCTTTCATATATTAATGTAGCCCTGGAGTCACATCTGACCCTTCCCAGGGGTTACACTCTTAACCCGGGTGTACATTTTTCCTGCTCTAGGCCGGAAAAACAGGGGAAATGGGCAGAAACTCTGGAGTTGCGCACTGCAAGTCTTCTCACTAGGGTGAACATTTGTGCCAAGTAATTTCAAAATCCCTCAAGCGCTTCAAGAGGTATGGAGCAAACACGAAATATAGTGCATATGACCTTCGACCTCTAAGTGTGACCTAAACCTTGAACGGAAGTGGCTGGAAGTTGCGCTCTGCAGGTCGTCTCAATATGGTGAACATTTGTGCCAGTTATTTCAAAATCCCTCAAGTGGTTCAAGAGATATAGAGAGGACATCAAATATAGTGCATATGACCTTCGACCTCTAAGTGTGACCTTGACCTTAAATGGAAGTGGCTGGAAGTTGTGTTCTGCAAGTCGTCTCGATATGGTGAACATTTGTGCCAAGTTATTTCAAAATCCCTCAAGCGCTTCAAGAGGTAAGGAGCGGACACGAAATATAGTGCATATGACCTTCGACCTCTAAGTGTGACCGAGACCTTGAACGGAAGTGGCTGGAAGTTGCACTCTGCACGTCGTCTCAATATGGTGAACATTTGTGCCAAGTCATTTCAAAATCCCTCAAGTGGTTCAAGAGATATGGAGAGGGCATGAAATATATTGCATATGACCTTCGACCTCTAAGTGTGACCTTGACCTTGAACGGACGTGGCTGGAAGTTGCGCTATGCAAGTTGTCTCGATATGGTGAACATATGTGCCAAGTAATTTCGAAATCCCTCAAGCGCTTCAAGAGGTATGGAGCGGACACGGAATATAGTGCATATGACCTTCGACCTCTAAGTGTGACCTTGACCTTGAACGGAAGTAGCTGGAAGTTGCGCTCTGCACGTCATCTCGATATGGTGAACATGTGTGCCAGGTTATTTCAAAATCCCTCAAGTGGTTCAAGAGATATGGAGAGGACACGAAATATAGTGCATATGACCTTCGACCTCTAAGTGTGACCTTGACCTTGAACGGACGTGGCTGGAAGTTGAAGTCTCACTATGGTGAATATGTGTGCCAAGTTATTTCAAAATCCCTCAAGCGGTTGAAGAGATATGGAGAGGACACGAAATATAATGCATATGACCTTCGACCTCTAAATGTGACCTTGACCTTGAACGAATGTGGCGCTCTGCACGTCGTCTCACTAGGGTGAACATGTGTGCCAAGTTATTTCAAAATCGCTCAAGTGGTTCAAGAGACATGGAGAGGACACGAAATATAGTGCATTTGACCTTCGACCTCTAAGTGTGACCTTGACCTTGAACGGACGTGGCCGGAAGTTGCGCTCTGCAAGTCGTCTCGATATGGTGAACATGTGTGCCAAGTTATTTCAAAATCCCTCAAGCGCTTCAAGAGGTATGGAGAGGACACGACTTTTGACGGACAGACAGACAGACAGACAGACAGACAGACACAGACAGACAGACAGACAGACAGACATACATCCAAACTAAAAACAATATGTGGGGAAGACATAATAAGGCATATAGATCATTAAAACATCAGAAGCATCAACACACATATCTCTTTTCAACCGGGTTTTAACCGGGAAGTAACCGGGAAGTCGACCGCGGAATAGTTTCACCCAAATTACGTGACGTCACAGTTTAGAAAACGCGGCTAAAAACGAGCGCGCCTGTCAACAGCAGAACTTCTATTAACAACATCGTAAGTATTTTCGAATGTACACGTAACATATGTCATGCGATTAAACAATGTAATAAGTATATATATATTCTTTCACGAAACAGGAACTCATTAGTTCCTTTTTAGATGGAAGAATTCGTATGCTGCAAACTATGTCATCAGTTTTCGCGATTTTACGGCGATCATATATGCAGACATTTAAGCGTTAGAAAAAGCTCATTACAATTAATTACATGCATACTCATTACTGTTATGATTTAAACAATTTGATTTAACTGTTTCGTTTATAAACATAACATCTAGAGGTTTTAGAACGGAGTTGCTTTGGAAAGCAGACGGCGTTTCCGGTCAAAAGTGACAAAACACAAGATTCTGAACGACATATTTTGTAAAACTAACAAGTATTCTGAATGAGATATTAGTTTCTGAAACATAGAAATATATCCATATAGTCTTGTTTTAATCAGGATTTTGAAGAAAATGATTTGTACCCTTTTTAATTCTCCCCCACATAGGAAATGTATCCATATATTCATGTTTTAATCAGGATTTTCAAGAAAATGATTTGTACACTTTTGGTTTATCAATTCTCCCCTCCCCCCAACCCCACAACACACGCCCCATCCACCTACCCCTACACAGTAAAGTATGTATATATGCCATTTTGCTGACGACGTTCAACCCGGTCTCCACTGCCCCATCCCATACCCGCCCCACAGTAAAGTATGTATATATGCCATTTTGCTCCTGACAATCAACCTGGTCTTTCTAAAAGTTAAGAGGGCTGGCGTGGCGCAGTCGGTAGCCGGCGGATTTGTAACCGGAGGCCCCGGGTTCAATCCTCCATGGTGCCACTGAGTTTCATCGGAGTGTTCATGGGCAAGACAGTTTCCCTTAGCCTCGGCCATCGGATGGGGACGTAAACCAGGCGGTCCCGTGTATCGGTCTATCCTCCGAGCATGTTAAAGAACCATAGAAATCTATTTGATAATAAGAGGAGGGCAGGTTCCCGGATTCCTATGTATCCTTCCCCTCTCTCTGGGGCGGCTCTAAATAACCTATACTGCGTTGAACAACATTCAGTTCTAAAAGTTCATGACTACATTTCTTATTTTGGTTGCATTTATATTTCTATAGGCTGGAAAAGCTGAACAAGAATGAAGAGGCAGAAAGATAAAGCCATGGACGAGAATACTCCACGGGTCTTTGTACGTTCTACCTGATCAAAGTATGAAGGTACATGTATAATAACTGTTTTGTAAAAAATTGGTATTGGTTAACAAAAAAAATGTTTGCTGTTAAAAATCAATGTACTGAAGCTTGTACTATTAACCCAAGATTATTTATATATAGTTCAAACAAAAACACTGCAGCTTCAAAAACTGTTGTTGTTAACTGTTGAAAGCACATAAAACATGATGGCTAAATGGCCCTGAACACTCACCTTATGGTATCATTTCATTGTAGACACTTGCAGCAGTCACACATAATAGGGTGTGATAAAAGCGCTTTCTCTAGCTGGTGATCTCGGAATTATTTTTTATTAAAGATTTAAAAACAACTATTTAAAGGCAGCAGATCGTACTTAAAAAAAAACACATGTGTTTTAATGTTAAAAAAACTATTTTCAGATTTCGGTTACTTGGAGAGGCCAGAATTGATGTAAGTTCAGATGAGGAGGGATGAGCTTTTGCGGTGCATAAATCAAAGTACCTCGGAAGGAGAGAAAAAACCATCCCTACCAAACTGGTCACCAAGGAAGATTGTTTGGAGACGCCGCTGTACGTCCATGGGACTGCTGTTTTAACATTGTAATTTGTATCAGAATTTATTAAGGTTGTAGAAGCACCTTTATACAAAAGAAAAGACAATTGACAGACTACATGAACAGTGCCTCAAGAATCACAATGAATGATCTTAAGTGAAATGATAATCAAAAAAGCAGTCTGGACTGGTAAATGGATCGTGGAAGCAGCTAATGCCTGAAATTTACTACTATATTTATATATGCCTTCTTCGGATGCTTAAGAATGCAAATTATATTTCTTAAAATTTAAATTTATAAGATATATGTACATACATTATGAAATATATTTTTTTTGTTTTAATTTTAAACTACAGTTACTATCTTGTCTTTTCAGTAGTTCCAAGTACATGTACCCGTATAAGAATTAGTTTTTTATAGTCACAGTGTAAAAGTCCAGTAATTCATTGCGTACATAAGGCCATATAAACAATATGTGTGGTTCCGGTTACATAGGGGAAAGATTTTTGAACCAGTTAAAAAAACCTAGACTGGAAGTTGGTCTTGCTTCTTCATGTTATCTTGTAACTTCCTCCATCATGTTAGCTAGTGTTCATAAATAAACCTAATTTCCTAACGTCGTAACATTTTTGGTGACAGATTCCTTTCTAAGATTAAAATCGAGGAGGCCGCCATCTTGCTTACCGGAAGCTAAACTTTCTGAGTTAAAAAGATTCGCCGCATGTACTTTCAGGGTTTGAAATTAACTTTTTTCAGAAACTTGTCCATAGTAACTTACACAATTTACTTGTCCCCAGTCAAATTTACTTGTCCCCCCACTTCATGTAAAAGTGATACAAAAAACAATATCAATCATGAAAGTGACATTACATTCCCTCAGTTGCATTCCACCAATGAAAACAAGATGGATTTTATTTGTCATTTACAATGTGCTCACCACAAGTTCTAAAGATGTAAAATTCATTTCTTGTTATAAAATTTAGTTGTCCGTAACTTGTTCCCAGTAGAATCTACATGGCACAGGACAAGGGGACAACTGTTAATGTCAAACCCTGACTTTCGTACTTTTTCTCGGAAAAATAAGGAAACATTTTTAGCGTTAGTGAAAATTGCCCAAAAATCTAGGGTCGGTCGGGTAAATGGAACCACACATAATTTTATATGGCCCGACATATAGGAAACGAGTAAGTGACCTTGTTCAATGTAGATTTGTTGGTTTGAAACTCTGTCAGTTTTAATGGTGGTGCCAAAGACCTCAGAAATCTTTAATGTACAGTCTAGAAGATAATCCATTTGCTAGGAACCATGCATGTGCCCCAGCTGGGATTTGAACCCAAGATGTTGGTGATCTTGAATTAAATATTTTTTACCTCATTTATAAAGAATAATTCAGTTATATAATTATATTGCGCCTATGCGATAGGGCGTTGTCTGTCGTCTATTTGCGGTCCTCTTGTTATTACTGTATCTGCAGGCCATGTATGTGTATAAAAGGGGCGTTTGTGTCTTAATGTAAAACTCGCCAGCCATTTTGCATGCTTTTCAGAGAGTAGGACCAGGTTAGATCTTGTCCGAGTAGCTCATGTGCAACATGTTAGCAAGTTTTGGTATGGGAGTCTCCTATAAT
This sequence comes from Cyrtodaria siliqua, assembly GCA_037043455.1. Classification (NCBI taxonomy): domain Eukaryota; kingdom Metazoa; phylum Mollusca; class Bivalvia; order Adapedonta; family Hiatellidae; genus Cyrtodaria; species Cyrtodaria siliqua. The sequence continues at coordinate 76,528 of JAWPHD010002440.1, read as the reverse complement.
TTTCCTTTTTTTCTTCGCTTTTGATCTATTCCAGGGTTTACAGGTTTTCCTAGTGAACACTTCCATGTTTTCCACACTTACACCAATATGGCACCATTGTTCCTACCCAAATCAGGTCCATATAACTTGCCTTTTAACATTACACTTAACATTTTGTAAGCAACCGATAACACTAGCGGGGCATTCGTGTCCAGTGGACACATTTTCTAATTACTATCTAGGCCAAGGAGGCGCAAGAATAACCAGCCATATATGCTAATGATACCCTCCAATAGACTCTAAAGCCACTCCATTTAACTGCTATGCAAATTATCTCCACCATAAACCCACTAGATTGTCCACTCCATTTAACTGCTATGCAAATTAGCTCCACCACAAACCCACCACTTTTTCCACTCCATTCCACTGCATGCAAATGAAGTGCACTCCAATTAACTCCAGGCTCCACTGTAATTCCACTCCTTTTCAACTCCAAATAACTGTGTCTATGAATATTGATTAGGTGCAGTGGAGTTACAGTCATATGGAGAGGAAAGTGATGTTTCAAATATTTAAATTAGGTGCTTGGGCAAAGAAGGTTCCACTACAATGGAGTGGACCAGGATTAACTCTCATTCAACTGCATTGACCCACTCTATTTCCACTCTAAATGCCACTGCAAATCCACTCATATTTCGCCTGGGTATACTCAGTTGCAAAGAAAGTGGACACTCTTATTTAGATTTAATTGTATAAATTTTGTTTAGAATTAAATTGACAATATGCCATGTTTGGTATCAAAGTTTTTATCATTCCATTGCCAATATCATGTTGTCATTTGTTTTTCAATAGATCGAATCATTAAAGGACTGTCGCTTGATAAAGAGGATAGGGTGTAAAGTAAAACTTTTAAAGTGTCCAGTTTCTTTTGCAACTGAGTATATATTGATCCCAATTTGAGTATATATTGATCCCAATTGGAGTATATATTGATCCCAATCTGAGTATATATTGATCCCAATTGGAGTATATATTGATCCCAAACTGAGTATATATTGATCCCAGTCTGAGTATTTATTGATCCCAGTCTGAGTATATATTGATCCCAATTTGAGTATAATTATATTGATCCCAATTTGAGTATATATTATTATTGATCCCAGTCTGAGTATATATTGATCCCAATTTGAGTATCTATTGATCCCAATTTGAGTATATATTGATCCCAATTTGAGTATATATTGATCCCAATTTGAGTATATATTGATCCCAATTCTGAGTATATATTGATCCCAGTTTGAGAATATATTGATCCCAATTTGAGTATATATTGATCCCAATTTGAGTATATATTGATCCCAATTCTGAGTATATATTGATCCCAATTTGAGTATATATTGATCCCAATCTGAGTATATATTGATCCCAGTTTGAGTATATATTGATCATCATCGGTGCATAGTAATAAAATATAGAGAGATGAAATCATTTTCACTCGTTGTAAGCAACGAATACATTCTGACGAGTTCATATCTACTGAATGAAACCGGTCAGGGAATATGTTCGCCCAGCTGACTGGCAGGAGTTCCGTAGTTCCCATCAGCCACTTTGTCTCTAAGTCATTGTTTTAATTACAACATAAATTGATCGCATGCACATAATAATTATTAATGATTTGCAAATATGCGAATTATATGTAGAAAAACTAACGGGAAGCTGCAAGTTTTAAAGAAATCAAGATTGCCGTGTGTCCATTTAAAAGGGATATAAAAACGTGTCAACAAATCTGGTTATAAAACAGTTATCTGAGTACATTGCCATGTGTTCCTCTAAAGAGAAATAACAATTGTGTCAACAAATCCTGTTATAAAACAGTTATCTGGGTAAATTGCCATGTGTCCCTCTAAAGAGAAATAACAATTATGTCAACAAATCCAGTTATAAAACAGTTATTTGAATACATTGCCATGTGTCCCTCTAAAGAGAATTGAATAAGGGTTTTAAGGCGCACCAACACATGAAAGGTTATATAGCGCATAACAGGAATGAAAATGACAGGCTAATCCTCCATGTACGTTGAGATAAAATATGGAGAATGGGCCTAGAACCTTCATTTACGCTGGAGCCACGTTTATTGTTTTTCTGCCACTGCTCTAGTGATTTGGGCGAGATGGCACCTGAAACAATGCAGGGGTCATGATGAAGACCTCTAATGAACATAAACAAAAAATGATAAAATGAACATGAATTTGGGGTGTGGGGGGTTCTACCCATCTGCCAACCCCTCAAACGGGATCTGCAGTGGCCCTATTTCTTGCCCCGGAACCAAACGGGGGCCCCTGAAGGCCCCCGAACCACACGGGGCTCCCAGTAAAGAGAAATAACAATTATGTCAACAAAATAAGGTTATAAAACAGTTATTTGAGTACATTGCCATGTGTCTCTCTAAAGAGAATTGAATTGGGGTTTTAAGGCGCATCAACACATGAAAGGTTATATGACGCCCAACCGGAATGAAAATGCCAGGCTCATCCTCCATGTACATTGAGATAAAATATGGAGAATGGGCCTAGAACCTTCATTTACGCTGGAGCCATGTTTATTGTTTTTCTGCCACTGCTCTAGTGATTTGGGCAAGATGACACCTGAAACAATGCAGGGGTCATTGTGAAAACCTTTAACGAGCATGAACAAAAAATGATAAAATGAACATGAATTTGGGGTGTGGTGGCGGGTTCTACCCCTCTGCCTACTCCTCCAATGTGTTCTGCAGTGGTCCTATTCCTTGCCCTGGAACCAGACGGGGCCCCGGAACCACACGGGGCTCCCTCTAAAGAGAAATAAAAATTATGCCAAGAAATCTGGTTATAACACAGTTATTTGACTTTGAGTACATTGCCATGTGTCCCTCTAAAGAGAAATAACAATTATGTCAACACATTCGGTTATAAAACAGTTATTTGAATACATTGCCATGTGTCCCTCTAAAGAGAAATAACAATTATGTCAACAAATTCGGTTATGAAAAAGTTTAAATGTTACTTGTTGCCTAGCAATAATGTGCCCTACTATCAGCTGGTATTTGTTTTATCATTTGAACTTAAACAAAGTCACCATAGCTTGTTTACATGTCATGGTATCAATCTGGCTGTTGTCATCTGATATTCAATGATATTGTTTGGGTACTGTCACACAGCTGTGTTTTACCTGCATGTTCAATGTGCATGGTGACATCATATATCAAACATAGTTCTTGCTATCAACAAATATGAGAAGGGTATATTTTAAAAGGACACACGGCAATCTTGAAGTGTTTATCAAGCATTAAAATTAGCAACTCAATTTATTTACCTAGCCTCTTTTTAACTTAAACCTGCTTGCATATAATTAATTAAAATTTTGAGTTTTCATATTATTCTACTGTAGGTATAATTATATTATTAATGCAAAATAATCAAAAGTTAGTAATACACAAACCATTTGATTTATACTATTCTTATAATTAATATTAATGATTGAACAAATGTAAGTTATGTAGAAAAAAAACTAACGGGACGCCATGAATTTTGAAAAACAAGATTGCCGTGTGTCCCTTTAAGTGTCATCATTGAGGGGTGGATGCAGCCCCGATGCAGCCTGTTTGCTCCTTAAATTAATTCTAGTGGATTCAGTAGCTCGGTGGATACGGCATTGCTCTTTAAAGCTATATACCATCTGCCCTGCATGTGTTTCTGCATGTCGGCTGGGAAACTTCGATCATCGGTCATGGTGTGAAACCACCAACTCCATGTATAAAAGCTGCAAGGTGTAGTCAAATGTAGTCCCTTTTATAGAAGGTATTAATCCCTCTCTTGTTGTTGTTCGAAGTTTTTGACATTTTTATATTGACGTCAATGGGGAAGATGGTGGTCTATTATCTAATCTCATTTCCCTCTACTATTGTCCTAATATGACTTAATATGATGTGTTAACAGGATGCAAAACTAATTTCATTTTCAATTTAATCATTTGAAAAGAGCGTAGCTACACTTGCATATTTATATTGTATCAAGGCAGCCATTGTAATATATAACTAAAATAAATTCAGAGTCTTGTTTAGGTAAAGATTGGCTGGGTGTCTTTCTTTTCAAAATGCAAATGTGTCCCATACACATATAAATTCATGTAAGAAAATGATTTATAATTGAATGTTGACATTTTGAACCATGCAGTAACACCAAGTTCAAAACATTTGAAGTAGACTAATCCGGCTTATTCTGGTATTATTATAATACATAATTTATAGTTGATTAAAGGCTAATCTAGTCTCAGCCATGTATAGTATGGCTTGTTTTATTTTAATAATCCCAAGGTGAAGTAAATCCTAAATCCACAATGTCTAACATGTTTAAAATATTTAATACTATTTATCACAACTTAGCCTGCGACCTGTGTATATTGTTGAGGGATAAAAACAAAGTATTCGAATAGGAACATCTAAAACTACACGATTCGAGAGATAATGGATTACCTTTTGAATACATCAATTATGTCTTTACTAGCTATGTCAGAATATATTAGAATTTAAATGATAAAATTGCACTTTTTTGAATTCATTTATTACATTGTATAATGTTAATGTCTCTAGATTGTACCTTGAAAAAGCAAATATGTTATATTCACTAGTAGCATGAATATAACCCAATAATATCATTGTTAGGAATAGAAAAGAAAAAAGTTACACAAAAAGCACAACAAGATTCAGTATGTATGTTTTGACCCTATTTAAAGCTCACTTGATTCAATGGCGCACACTGTTCCCATTACTTTTTGTCTGCAACAGTCTGTCATCCATCTGTGCAGGCCAACATATTTTTGGGAGCTTTTTAAGAAAGCTCCTGACCCTAAGGAAAGTGGCTCCTAAACCCTAAATGTTTGCTGTTTGGGTCACTTGGTTTACCATTCACTTAAAGATTGAAAAACTTGTATAGATTGAAAAACTTGTTTTCAAGAATTACTTATTAATTCCTGCTTTGAAGATATAGAAATCACCTCGTTTAAGTAAACATTCTATAAATAATTTAGACAGAGGCCAAGTCCTTTAAGGCTTTTGTGCCCTGGCCCCAGTCCCCTGAAACCTAACTAGTGCCCTTTTATAACTTTGCAGAAACTTAGTAATATATATAAGTAGTCCCTTACGGTTAGACATAATGTTGACAGACATGTACCTATACAAAAGCGTCAATTAAAACCTATAATGTTGTTTTTTCTGCTTTTCAAAAAAGCAGTTTTGCAAATCTCTATTGTTTTTCTTGGGATTTATACTCATGTATCGAAGTAGAAAGTTTAAATATTAATGTCAAAGTTGACCACTAAACTGATACTTATATCTCTAAACCAGTGTCATGGAAAAAGTTACATTTCACTAATATTTCGATAAATTGAGGTCGGAATATCTTCTGTTTAAACTGCCCACAAAATTCCCCAATTCTGTCCTTAGTTGGAAAACACCACATCTGAGTAATTAACAGTTATTAAACGTTGATGCTTGTTTCTTGACGGGTTAAATTACGCAGAGAATCGAACCCACAACCCCTGTTTTGCTGTAACAAACAGTCCACTAACAACTGGATTATAGTGCCGCTGTCCATAAAATCATATACCTTTTATAACCTGCAGCATGGTAACCAGGGTGTGTTGGTGTCGGAGTTACAAGATGAGCTGGATGAGACGGGAATCATCAACACCATCCCGGAGGACAGACTTGACATACTTATTGCAAAAGCAGACAGAGACGGAGATTCCTTCGTCACGTTTACGGAGTTTATAAACTTGGTGAGTATTTGTGTGTGTGTGTGTACAACTATAAGACTTGTAGTCTACCGCAAAGTAGAATATTAACAGTGTGTAACCTTAAAAGGGGTTTTCCTCCAGAATGGGTTTACATAAATCCTTCTTTGGTTATTTTGAAATGTTGTGCTTAAAAAGGAGAGATCAACTAATGAAAGATAAATTGAATTAAATTGGGTTTTAAGGCGCACCAACACATGAAAGGTTATATGGCGCCTAACAGGCATGAACATGCCAGGCTCATCCTCCATGTACATCGAGATAAAATATGGAAAATGGGCCTAGAACATTCTCACCCTGAACTGCAGAGTTGCTGAAAATACTATCGTAGAAACTCCATTTACACTGGAGCCACGTTTATTGTTTTTCTGCCACTGCCCTTTTGAAGATAAATAAGCTCTATATTTAGTGCTATAATCTCTCTAAAGGTAACATTTAATAAAACACATGAATTTTAAAAAAAAAAATTGTAAAAGTGTACAGCTTGGTAGAATTAAGGATGTCAACATTTTAAATTATCAGTCATTCTAACTTATTTTCTATAATGTGAATTATGTGACTTATGAGTTTATTCACATGGTCAGATTTGACGAAAACCTGAACGAAAATAAATCATATTCAAGTTTAATTTATCAACATCATAAACATCATCAATATCCGTTACAAAATGCAGTCTGATTGGTTCCTAAAGAAGTATCAATGACTGTTTATAATCTGCAATCTGATTGGTTCCTACACCATCATCAGTGACTGTTATAATCTGCAATCTGATTGGTTCCTACAGCATCTTCAGTGACTCTTACAGTCTGTAATCTGATTGGTTCCTACAGCATGATCAACGGCTATTACAATCTGCAATCTGATTGGTTCCTACAGCATCATCAGCGACTGTTACAATCTGCAATTTGATTGGTTCCTACAATTATGCATGTGATTTCCTGCTTGACCTACTTCTTGTGACTGACAGGGATGAATTGAATTGAATGTTGTTTAACGGCTCAACACAGTATAGGTTATTTAGAGCCGCCCCAGAGAGAGGGGAGGGATACATAGGAATCTGGGAACCGTGCCCAACTCTTATTATCGAATAGAATCCTATGGTTCTTTAACATGCTCGGAGGATAAACCGATAGACGGGATCGTCCGGTTTACGTTCCCATCCGACGAACGAGGCTAAGGGAAAGTGTCTTGCCCAAGAACACACCGACGAAACTCAGTGACGCTACGGAGGATTGAACCGGGGGCCATCGGTTACAAATCCGCCACGCTACCGACTGTGCAATGCCAGCCCTCTTTACTGACAGGGATGACATGCGCCAGAGTGTAACTTAAATATATCAAATTTTGTGTTGTGAGATTTGCTAGTGTTAAAAAACTAAAAAAATGATGGAAAAAAATAAATAAGTGCAATATATTCTGTTGCAGATGACTCGGGATGGAGTGTTGACAAAAGGAGAAAGAACGGCCATGAAAAGTTTTCTGGGTAATGTGCTGGCGAACATTGTTCCCGAGTACATGAAGGACGATTTCCTAGCCAACTATAACTGCTGCCCACCACCTATATTCATGGTCCTTATAAGTATAATTGAGGTATATATAGTTATGTAATTCTATTTCGGTTGGGGTGAGCAGGAGTAACTACTTACTAATTCAAACATTGGCTCAGTCCTAGTGGTCACATAATTATAGGGAAAACTTAAAAATGTCTTCTACAAAATGGATTAACCAATAACAATACATTTGTCATATGCCCTTAGGGACGTATTATGTCGTGGCATTGTCGTGGCATTGTCTTGTCTGTCTGTCTGTCCATCTGTCTGTCTGTTAACTTTTACCGGACAATTGATTGTGGCTATTAATTTTCAACGTATAAGGTCTACATAAATGACACTGTGTAAAATTGTTAACTATCGGGGACAAATATACAGATAATGATGCACAATATATTTTTTTAACTTTTTTTTTTCAAAATTCAGAAATGCATGAATTTGTCCCCTCGAAATTGTCTCTGGTTCATATTCTTTGAATTATTTCCTTTCGAAAAAGGTTTAACCTGAAACTTATCCTTGCCATCGACGGGCGTACATGCCCCAGAGAAAAAAGAATACTTCAAAGATACATGTTGTAACAATAAACGTTGATCTAGAATTGCTTTAAATAGTTTTTGGTAGGGACATTTGCTAGCGGGCAGATAGTTTATTGTCGGCCATAATTTCACTCTGACAGTGCCTTTCATATCAAATACCTGATTTAATATCCTCCTTGTAACTTCATTTTGTACTTGCAGATTATTGTGTTTGTAATATATGCCTTCGAGCTGAAGGATACCAACGACCCCATCACTGCCACCTCAGGTGTTCCCATGTACAGCCCCTTCATATACTTGCCTGCCCGCAGATACGAGGCTTGGCGATATTTCACATATCTATTGATTCACCAAGGGTAAGCGAATAAATAACCTTGATATCCCATTTCTAGTCATGTGAGATAGGTGTTTTCTCTATCTCACATGACAGGTGACTCTTACAAGAAACGTCATGACGTAACTGGTGATATCGCCTTTTTCTAGCGTAAAATCAAATACAGTCATTGAAATAATGCCTGTACTAAGCGCATTATGGGAGAAAAATAATCCATCATGAGTTTATCCAAGTGAGATAGAGAAATCTCACCCTCGGGATCAGAATTTCAGGATTCTTATAATCTCCTATTTCTAGTCATGTGAGATGGATGTTTTCCTCATATGAGATTATAATCTTATAATCTCCTATTTGTAGTCATGTGAGATTGATGTTTTCCTCATATGAGACAACACTTTCTTGCATACCGGACAAGGAAATCTGTCATTTTACCGGGGCTAGATATTTCCATTTCACCCTAGGGTCGAGATAAAATTAACGCGCACCAATATCCGGTATGCAGGAAAACATACAAAACGTTAGTAGCTGGCGGCGTCAACGCAAAACATGTCTCGGATATGCAAGAAAAAGAATCTATCATGGGTATTTGGTTCATACAGGGAATTCCATCCCTTGTTATAAGTGTTTAATCGGAACCTCGGCAGATAAAAAGATTTATACCTTGGGTTGGAATTCCCTATCTTCACCGGATACCCATGAAAGATTCTTATAATCTTACATGAGATGTCATGTTGCCTTATTCTAGCTTTAAATCAAATACAGTCATTGAACCTATTGTTTTATGTCTGTATAAAGTGCATAATGGGAGAAAAATAATAAACCATGAGTGTCCTTCAGATATAGGGAAATCTCACGAGGGGTCAGGGTTGTAGATGAGTCATGGGATCAGAATTGTATCAAGAAACCCAGCAGAGCCTCGTCCCTGGTTATAATTCTGACTCCTCGGGTGAGATTTCCCAATCTCACAGGGATACTCATGATGGATTCTTACAATCTCATGTCTAAGGCATGTCTCAGTGTGCTATATATCCTGGTAATCGCACGCTTTCCATGACATTCTACAAATGGAGCTGTATTGCTGCACTTATTATGCATGCCAGGTGCAACTTAAGTGTTAACCCTTAACCCGCTAAGCACGACTATAATAGCCTTTACGTCCATTGTAAACCCACCTGTTTACAATGTCCAGCTGCTGATCAGTCATTTTCCCCAAAACATCCCTTTGTTACATAAAAAGAATGGTCTTAATTCAAAGAAAGAACAGTCCATTATATATATGTAGCGGGTTAAGGGTTATTATGATAAGCAATGGAATACTGCATATAACCAGTGAAATAAAAGTGTTATTTCAAACAGTGAAATATAGTTTTATTTTTTATTGCTGGGACTGCCTTTTTTCAATGTTAAAATAGTTTTAGACAGTAACTGTTAAATTTATATTTATACCTTGGAAATGTTCTAAAAAAAAAGAGCAATATTTTTTGAAAGTATTTTAGGATTTGTTGTCAATATATTAGAAGTTATGGCGAGTTAGAAATAGCAACCTTGTGATACTGAATGTATGACGTCGCCGAAAATACCCCTTTTTTCTGCATAATAATATAAGGCTTAATGAAAAGAATAAAAGAACATTAATTTGTTGTTTTGTTGTGAATTTTTTTTTTTATTTCATCTCGAATGGATCAAATTCATATTTTCACCCATGCTTCGCATTGTTGAAAAATTTAAAGATTGCTCACTTCTCGATGAAATAAAATCTATTATTCATGCAAAAACAACAAAATTAATGTCCTATATATATTTATAATTTCTCATCCCATTAACTAGTATTTCCATGTAATAAACAGCTGATGTACAATCCATACCGGCTCAGTTTTGATATGGTTTTACAGGTGTCAGTATCTTCTCCATTCTCTATTATATATCAAACACCTGCTACACTTTACTGTGGAGCATTTTATTTCGTGGGCATTATATTTCTAGGTTCTTTCCAAAGAGAAAATTTCGAGGGGACATAAATTCATGCATTTCTGATTTTTAAAAAAAAAAAAAAAATATCGTTTATCATTATCTGTATATTTGTCCCCGATAGTTAACAATTTACTAGTACACAACAGTTACTGCAAACGTAAACGTCGGCATACTAGCTTGGAAATTTAAAACAAACGTTGAAGTGTTTGTTTTTGGTTATCAAAATAAATGTTTAATAAATACCTGAACCTTTTTTTCTGACAACAAAAAACCTTGTTCAATAGTTACAGACTAAATTATGAGCCCAAAACTGTTATGCTATACTATGCTATGCTATGCTACGCTATGCGGTACTGTACATTATGTATTCTGAATCAAGGCCGTTTTTGTACACAACACATTATTCAAACCTCTGGGCATTACACATTTGTGCGGATTTGATTTCGCGCTTTGAGTCAGTCACAAAATCTACGAAATTTAATCCCCCATGAATAATAATGATTTCACAGTATATCCATTATCCTGTAATAATCTATAATTAATTCTGATCTTTCCACAACCTTGACACAATTGGAATTGCATAGTCAGTTATATCAATGAATTTCTGCTTGGGAACGTGATTGACATGGATGAAGCATGTTTTCTCTGTTTTCACTCAATTCGCTATTCACGTCACGATTCATTTCCATTTATTTCCGTAATTATGTATTTAAAATTGTTTGGAAACGTATGTGTAACTGTGTAATCTGTGTAAATGGATGGCAGTATTGTGAATAACATTAATATGTGACCTTCATATAACATTATTATGGTTTTGTGTGACATTTATGTGACCTTCATATGACCTTATTATCTTTTTCTGTTACAGTTATGTGACCTTCATATGACATTATTATTGTTTTGTGTGACATTTGTGTGACCTTCATATGACCTTATCTTTTTCTGTTACAGTTATGTGACCTTCATATGACATTATTATTGTTTTGTGTGACATTTGTGTGACCTTCATATGACCTTGACCTTTACATTTCAGGTACATGCACTTGGTTGGTAACTTGATATTTCAACTGTTGCTTGGCTTGCCACTCGAGATCGTTCACAAATGGTGGAGGGTGCTTATTGTGTATTTCTGTGGTGTTATTGCAGGTGAAATGTTTTATACATGTATAATAATCATCTTGTCTATCTGGCGGCCATTTTACTCCAGGTGAGATCCCAGTCTTCTAGGTTGCTTACTGCTAAATATAGCTTGGCATTAGCTGCGTGTTTTGTTATGTACGTTTCAGTACAGAAGTGAATGTTCACAGAGGTCGGGACATATTAGTTTGTTTGCTGGGCTATTCACCAGTCGCTATTGGCTAAACAAACTTTAATTTTCAGGAATGATAAACCATATGCACATAATACCCACCTTCTAAGATCATTGAAATTGATAAAAACTATAATAACTAACCTACAGAGGAATGTCAGTATTATAGGTTATTTAATTTGTTTGGCAAAATATTTCTTGGAACGAGTTGTTTTGGTAATGGACGACTAGCTGGGAGCGTCAAGCCCCAAAAATGAGTTCCAAGTAATGTTTTGCCGTACAAATTCAGTATTTTGTATACTTTCATCTTTTCATTTTGTTTGAGTTATTTCTGTAGCTTTGGATGGAATTCCTATCTTGTGAGTCAGTTTAATTTTGTGCGGATAATTAGTTGGTGCGAATATGACGTCAGCATCGGCTGATGTCATTAAAAATGTCTGTCAATTTTCTGACAGTTTTTAACCATTCATTATCATTAAAAGTCAATAGGTGAGTGATCATTTGAAGATTTCCGTCTCTATTTCAGGTTCCCTTGCCCATTCCCTGACGGACCACAATGTTGCCTTGGCAGGTGCTAGTGGGGGGTGTTACGCCTTGATTGGTGCTCATCTGGCCTCTATTGTTGTGGTAAATATCTTTTATGAAGGTGTGTAACCACCCCTTTGGTAGGCTGGATTTGGGCTATTTTTGCCATTTCTTGGGAGTATTCCATACCCTGAGACTGGTTTACATTACCTTGGTGGGCGGAATAGCAGAGAAATGAGTACCGTGAATGCAGGTCTAGTTTATGTAGAATACCAGATGCCAGAGAGGACTGTATTAGACCTATTTTTCTCCAAACAATGTTGCAGTAGCAGTTAATGTTTGCCTTGCTATCGTTCTAGTACATTGTTGTGTCGCCTGTCTAGCATGGTAGACACTTAGGGATCACTTTGTCCGTCGTTGTCGTTGTTCGTCACACCCTGTCCTGCATCCTAACCTTGGCCATAACTTGAAAATTATTTGACATATGTTGATGAAACTTCACACACGTCTTCATCTTAACCTCAGGAATGCTGTTACACATAACTCTGACTTTCATTTTGACAACATTATGCCCCCTGTCATTAAACCTAACCAGGCTCAAAACTAGCCATAACTTAAGAAGTATTTGACCAATGTTCATGAAACTTCACACACAACTTACCACACGGAATATTGTAACCCATGACCAATTACTCTGACTTTCATTTTTCGGTTTCGAAAACTACATTTATCTATAGTTCCAACCAGCCCTGATTTGTGGACAATTCTCGGAATTTGACCAGTGAAATAATTATTAGGTAAAAATGTCGACCAGTTCGAGATAAACAGTTTGTCAATAACTACAGTACTCTGGGATATTTCTTTTCAGGTTACTGCCACTTACGAGTTTATAAGCTAAATTGACTGTATTTTCTGCATTGCCAAATCAGATGAGGGACAAATTAGTTAGAGACCATATAAATCGTACAATAGTCGGCTCAAGTTTGAGCAAAATTTGACCATAATTTGACCATAATAAAATTATATTCTGCGTAATTTTCAGAATTGGGCGGAGATGAATCACGAATGTTGTGAAGGGAATCCAATCAGATTTCTGCTGAGTGCTCCTGTACGATTGACAATTTTGTTATTGTTAGGTAAGTCCACCCAGGGAATCGTACGATAGCACATTCAGTGTCTCAGTGTCAACAGATACTTTTTATTATTGTTAGGTAAGTCCACCCAGGGATTGGTAAGTCCACCCAGGCATTTGGAGTTTGGAACTTAAATCCAGAAAGTCCCTTTAACACATATTAGTTTTACTAAACATCCATTTTATCAGAATGGTTCTTTTTAAATGTATTATTAAAATGGATTCATATTTTTAAAATGTATTTTACTCTGAATATTTTCCTTGTTACTCATTCATTTTGAATCTGCTGCGTAAATACTCTTTGCAGTCAAAATTTATCTACAGCTCTGAAACAAGTAATTGTCTACAGCTCTGAAACAAGTAATTTCTACAGCTCTGAAACAAGTAATTGTCTACAGCTCTCTGAAACAAGTAATTGTCTACAGCTCTGAAACAAGTAATTGTCTACAGCTCTGAAACAAGTAATTGTCTACAGCTCTGAAAAGTAATTGTCTACAGCTCTGAAACAAGTAATTGTCTACAGCTCTGAAACAAGTAATTTTAAAAGATAAAAAAGATATTGAATATAAGGTTACTATAAATTTAATCGAATAATTTGTGGACACAGTTTATTGTGGACCCAATATACTGGTAGTGTCTTTGTCGTAGAATTCATGCAGGTCAATTTATATTTACAGCTGGTTTAGATACGGCCAATGCGATCTACAGACGTTTCTTTGACCCTGCAGGCGGCAATATTGGAATCTCTGCACATATGGGGGGTCTTCTGTGTGGTAACTGTTATTTACTACATTGTTCTATTTTAAAAATTGATTACCTGTTATATGAAACGAGGGTGTTTGAATAGAGTGATAAATATTGACTTACATAGCACCTGTATTACATGTATATAACATGACGATAATTAAAATGCTTGAAATTGATTTTATCGTGCAGACATGCACTTATCAGCCTGATAAGGGGGTGGTGACCTAATAAATAACTTCATTCAGCTGTGAAAGATGAAGCAAAAGCCGGCAGATTACCTTGGCGTTTATTGTTGAATGTTGTTTAAAGGCTCATCAACACAGTATAGGTTATTTAGAGCCACCCCAGAGAGAGGTGAAGGATACATAGGAATCCGGGAACCGTGCCCTACTCTTATTATCAAATATATTCCTATGGTTCTTTAACGTGCTCGGAGGATATACCGATACACTGGACCGCCCGATTTACGTCCCCATCCGACGGACAAGGCTAAGGGAAGGTGTCTTGCCCAAGAACATTGAACCTGGGGAACCCGGGGCCTATGGTTACAAATCCGCGCTATCGATTGCGCCAGGTTTATTGTACAGGACATTATATAACGTCATAAAACTGCACGAAGAAGTTGTCCGCACTGACTGAAACATTCGTCTTAATATAAACAACTAGTAAACCGTCCAGAAAATGTGGATAATCTCATAATAAATAGAATACACATTATATTTATACATTACACACGCACGGTAATACAACTGCCTCTTTCTGTATTTGTGTTGACTTAACATGTATTTGTCTAAATTTTTCAGGTTTATTCTTAGGTATCGCGGTCATGAAGAACATTCGTGAGAAGCCGTGGGAGAAGACTGTGGGCTGGATCACTTTGGCTGTGTTCCTCTTGTTTGTATCATTCTCTATATTCTTTAACGGACTGTATCAGGGCTTCCCAGAAACAGACTGGAGAGCCTGCTGTCCATAGATGGATTGATTCTTTAGTTGACTGGTTGTTTTATAATAGACTGGTTTAATACAAGACTGGTTCTGAAATGGAAATGTTTTATAACAGACTGGTTTTATCCAAATGAAAATGTTTTATAATGGACTGATTTTATACTTGACTGGTTCCAAGATTCTGACTTAAGTGTTTTATAACTGATAGGTTTATTCTTGAATGGTTCTTTTGAAAGTCTTTATAAATGACTCTTACTATACTTGACCGATTCTGAAATGAGGAGTTGAGTATAAAAAGTGATTATGGAGTTTGATAAAATATAAGGATTATTTGATAATCTGTAGTTATGAAGTTCAACATCTAAATATTTTGTGACTGAAGTTCAAAATTTAAAATGTCTTACCTTGCCAAAAAAACACTTTAATTTTGTTTAAAAAATGATCTTTTGAATTTTAATTCAATGGTGAGAGATGTGTTAAGACACATAATACACAGTGATTGAAACACTAGGTCACTACCATGTGTCTGCAAAGATACTAGATATCTTTGGAAACACGAAATATACACAGCTCATAAACCGAATGGTAATTAAGACTGGGACGTATCAAGGTGACTCATTTGTTGTCGACTCGATTTGCATAATAAAATCTTTCAGCACATACCAGGTAAATTGCAGATTAAAGACTGCTACTTTTGTTCGAAGACAATGAGGTCAGTGATAAAACTGACTTGCACATTGCTCAATAAAAAGCTTCCAGATCAAATTTATCTTTTGATATTTATTTTTATTTTTTAAATTAGTCCAAGTTTTAAAGGTCCTGTCGGCAATGTTTAAAAGCATTGATGTATGCATCCCATTCAGTGCTCCCCTCATTACAACATGCCCTTCCATGAATTTTTCAAACTGAAACAGAATGAGCCTTCATCATCGCAGTCACCGAGAAAACTTGCTGTAATGTGATTTGGCCATTGTTTCATACATCTTGTATGCAGATGTTTCGAGCTTGTAAACTCAATCTGTTGACTGCGACAGCAAGATACCATCTAAACGCATTAACGCATTGATTTTGCGTTTAAATTAAATTAATATTGCATATGTGAGTGGTATTTTCAAGCAGTGAAAGCCAGTATTGTTGAACATGTGGGTCAATATTAAAGTATGAAAACTCTGACCTTATCAGCACCCAACTTTCTGAATTATTTAAGCACATAATGGTGCGATACATTTTATGATGAGCACATTTTTTATGCTATCCTGTGGTCTTTCAAATACTGATGGTGGCTTCAGTGGCAAGTTATTATGGAGATGGGGTAATCTCACAGACACTGTACATAGGTTACTTACGTTATAAAGGGAGATAAAAAGTCTTCTGTTGTTATACATTTATAACGGCTGTCACCATTCAAAATTCTTATACATTTTTATAAGTGACAGCACTGTTTAAAATTGCTGACAGCTCCTTTAAACAAATGTATTAGTTTCAACTCTATGATTGCCTTTTTATGTTAAATGTGTGTATCTGCAAGTGTCAAATTATATATGATTGTGCCTTAAGTTAAATTGTAGAGATTTTATTGATTGTTGCCTCTAACTTGATTTTTCTTTTTGAAAATGACAGTATATTTATTATCTATCTTTATCCTTAATATTGTTTTATAAACTTTTACTATATACCAATACATACCAGGGAAACAGTATATTATATGAGTGTTGTAAACCTTACATTTTCATTCTTTATTCATATGGTGCGACACATACATAGAGGATCT
Source organism: Cyrtodaria siliqua (assembly GCA_037043455.1). Classification (NCBI taxonomy): domain Eukaryota; kingdom Metazoa; phylum Mollusca; class Bivalvia; order Adapedonta; family Hiatellidae; genus Cyrtodaria; species Cyrtodaria siliqua. Next base: position 59,900 of record JAWPHD010002440.1, on the reverse strand, counting down.
GACATGAGTTGTCATTTCATACAAAATTTTATTAAACGAGTTCAGGAATGTGTTATTAAGCGAGCCTCTGGCGAGCTTAATAACAAATTCCTGGACGAGTTTAATAAAATTTTGTATGAAATGACAACGAGTGTCAGATCCTTTTTATCACATGGCTCAAAAACATGGCTCAAAAACGACAAGAAACTACACATTATTGCTTGTTGTGAATCTACATACGGCGGACTGTTACCCTCACAACATGGCCGATTCAGTGCTATATCCACGGACTCCACAGACTAAACGGGTGTTCCGGGACATTGACTAGACGAACGTACTGACACTGCACTTCAATGACCGACTGATTCGGTCGCCTTGTATTACACATGGTTAATATAAGGAAATACGTAATGGGTATATTATACGGAATACAAGCAGTTCCATGTGATAAAACCTAATATACAATGTTTACTGCAAAGAGACTAAAAACTTCCAGTTTTGCACGACATTATCGGGTGGTGAATATAATAATAATAAAGAAGACTCATTTTAATTGGAGTGAATGTTTGAAGAAATAAATCTTAAAGAATTTAGAAATTCAGAATTATCTCAATTCTTAATGGAAATTACGATCTTTACTCCAAACTAATCTCTAAATTGTTTAGCAACAATGTATACCGCAGCCTGAATTCTCACAGTAATTATGAATTGATTAGATTAGCTGTTTATTAAAATGCAGAAGATATGTGTTATATATGCTTTGTTATATATAATTAGATCAGTTTTAAAAAAGAAATTGTAGTATGTATGTATTAGATACTTTTTATGGTCTGCAGGCCACTTGCCAAATGTTGTTGATCAAACATATATATCATTTTAATTACTTCTGCTGATTTTTAATGCCATTTCATGTAGAACTACTTTCAATTTATAATTGCAATTTTGGCCACCGGCCCATAACATAATGCATTTTATATACACATATCAAACAAATATGTAATTGGTTCACCCAGCATATATACAGAGAGTATTCAATGTGTATAAGTAATTCAGTTATTTTAGCGCTGGTTTTCATGGCCGGGATAGTAAAGTCTCTGCGTCTAAAACTTTCTTGCCTCTCACTGCTGGGGGTTTGAATCCCACTGGGAGCTCGACTTGTCAAGTGAGAAAGTGTTGATTCTTACGGCTGGCAGGAGGTAAACTGTGCTGGTTATACCCAGGAAAATTCGGGTGTTCTGCCTTTCCCACAAAAAAAATGACCGTCATATATGGCCTAAAATGTGCTAAAAATGACGTAAAACATCATTCAAACAAATCAAAATTATTTATTTTAGAACTGTCTTTACATCTTTAAAATCATTGGTGTATAAGGTGTCGCTTGTTAAAACTAGATTTAACATCCATATTGTGTTCACAACCTACTGTATTCGAAAATTTACCAAGAAACGATTAAAATACAATACCCGTAGTTAAATATACTTTCACTCGCAATTTATAAACACTAGATGCAAAATAGGAGCAAAAAGGCAATATAAAAGGTATTTGCAGCAAAGTTGAATAGTTTAAATATATACTTGATGGCTAGGTGGCTTAAAAACAGTAATATTTGCATATCTTTGCACTGTACATTGTTATAGCACTAGAAATTATAATCAGATAAATTGTTTTTAGTTAATTTATAACAAATTTTAATTACATTATATTGAGATATGAAGATGTTATTACATAATATGCTTAACATCACCAGAATTACTGTTTAACAGTATCTGCATGATAAAATGTACAGTAAATGTTTTTAGTTTTTAAAAATATCGTTAAAGCGACACATGGCAATCTTGAAGTTGTTATCAAGCATTCTAGTACACCCGCACTATATAGCCCAGTTTAAAATATCTCCTTATATTTAAGAAATAGAACATCGTTTACTGTGAATTATCGTTTAATATATCACGGTTTGGAGTTGAATTGTAAACAATAATTTCACGATCCCAAAGGGCGAGTGAAATTATTGTTTACAATTGAACGACAACCCGTGATATGTTCTATTTCTATTCTAATACTCCTGAAATGTGAAAATAACGCACACATCTGAAATCTTTCGCATTGCTTTGCTTACACTCCTAACGTTGCATACGTTACAATCCGCATTGCGCATTGCGCAATGCTTATTCTCCTAACGTTGCAAAAATTACAGTGATATATCGTTCAATATAACGAGATATTTTAAACTAGGCTATATAGTGCGGGTGTATTAGAATCAATGATATATCACTGTAATGTTTGAAACGTTAGGAGAATAAGCAAGGCAATGCGAAGGATATCACTGTAACGTTTGCAACGTTAGGAGAGTAAGCAAAGAAATGCGAAAGATTTCAGATGTGCGCGTTATTTTCACATTTTAGGGGCATTAGAATAGAAATAGAACATCTTTTACGGTGAATTATCTTGTAATATATCACGGTTTGTCGTTCAATTGTAAACAATAATTTAACTCGCCCTTTGGGCTCTGAAATTATTGTTTACAATTGAACTCCAAACAGTGATATATTACACGATAATTCACCGTAAATAATGTTCTATTTCTTAATTAACATTAGTGTCTCGATTTATTAATCCAATATCATTTTTAGTTTAAACCTGCTTGCATATAATTAAATTCAATTCTGAGTTTCCATTTTCTCTTCTTATTCTACCACAGGTTCAAATATATTATTGGTGTAATATAATCAACAGTTAATTATTTGCAAAATCAATTTGCATTTTATACTATTCTTATAATTAATATTAATGATTGAACAAATGCGTCCCAAGGTTTAAAATATCAATATTGCCATGTGTCCCTTTAAACCAAACTGAATTGTCTTATTTGTTTGTGTTCCAACCCTCTGCTAAAAAGACATGTACATTCAGTCTTCGGGAAATCAAGTTTGTTGACACTTCGGTGACTTCAAGTATAATTGTTAATTAATTGAAGTTAATTGTTAATTTGAATGTTTAGTGTTATTTTGTATCGTTTTATATGTAAATATATAATACAAATAACAATGTATCGCAATGTGCTTGTACTACAGCTGCATTCAAAATTATTTAATGAATTCAAAGCGGCTGAATTCTGTATGAAACAAATCTCCATTTCTGCAGACTGTCTTTCCTACTTTTACCTCAATGATATATGTCACCAACTATTTAAGACTTAATGTTCTACAGACACAGTTCTTTAGTTGAGAAGGCTATAGGCCCATTTTACATTTTAATTTTGATGTAAATGGAGGCCAGACCTGAAATGTTCATTCCTGTTGGTGTCACGACAGTTTCGTGTTGGTATGCCGTAAACAATTCATATACTCTAATTGGTGTACGTGTCAAGGGTGAAGAATAAGTCGTGATGCGAAAACATGCATGTGGACGTGATGTTCTTATACAGAAAATCATCTGAACCAAACACTTACCTCAACATTATACAATATAATAGTGTATCATACTGAACAGGTAATTTAAAGGTACTGGAGGCAATCCTGAAATCATTTGGGTGTCAATCCAGATCCAAATACAATCATCATAATGTGGTTCGTTCAGATTCCTATTCACCGAGCATATGCACTAATCTAAGACCCGTTATCCATGATTTTAATTATTGTGGCTTAGTTCAATGCTTATGCATATATCATATGAAACTGAAGCACATTATGAAGTTTTTCATGTGTAGTTAGTCTAACACCATCCACTCCTCAAGATCGCCTCTAGTCCCTTTAAATGGCTGTTTACTATGTACAAAGCTCATATGTTCAATTACATGTACATTGTGTCATAATTAATTAGACTACATTCTTTTAGCTGAATCTTGTTACATGACATTGTTATATTTACTCATTCCTATATTTTCTTTTATTCTTCTAGTTTTGAAATAAAATTTATCTAATAGCAAATTAATGCACAATTCTTTTATTTTTTCGTATTCCATTTTATTTCAGGAAAAATAATAATAATGTCTCTAACATTTTTCTTGAAAAACTGAAGTTCTCAGTGATGTTAAATGATTAAATGTTGGAGGGCATAACATTTTGGGTTGTATTCACTATCATTTTTATTTATTTAAAGCTACAGAACCAACACTTAAAAATAACTTAACCCACACTTAAAAATAAAATGTTACTATTTAATATGAACAAGTCTAGCGTGAAGTATTTTCGATGGCCTTTCAAAAAGTCTGTATATATGCCAGAAATCAATGTGTAAAATGTCATATTTTTATCTAGCCTTCGTATTGGTTACATGAATCAATATACATTTTCCGATTGTATTTCATAAAAAGAAAGAGGGCAAAATGTCTCTGAATCGCGCACCTGATGACCTAGTCCATTTTTGACACTTGCAACAGTAACATACAGGTGGGTGAGATAAAAATCTTAGACCTCAAGCTCTTGTTGTTTCAGATAAGATTTTCTAAAAGATTTTCCTATATAAATCTATATAAAACAGATTTAACCCCAGGGTCACATTTGAACAAACATGCTACAGGACCATAAGCTTATGCTGCATGTAATATATGAGAGCTTTGCGTGTTGTCGTTTCAGCGAAGATTAAGCTTTTCCTTATATAAGTCATGTGAAACATGTGACCCCTGGGGTGGGGTCAAATATGACCGAAAGTTCACCATTTGAACAAACTTGGTAGAGGGCCATAAGCTTACGCTAAAGGACATTGAGCTTATGGTAATTCAAAATACCTAACCACTGGCTCTTGCAGTTTCAGAGAAAAATATTTTATTTAAAGATTATTCTATATAATTCTTACGTAAATCTATGAACCACAGGGTGGGGCTAGAGCTTAACCCATTAAAATATGTCAACCCTGGGGCAAGGCCAAATTTGACCCATTTGAACAAACTTGGTAGAGGACCATCAACTGATGTAACATGCAATATATGAGAGCTCTATGTCTTGTGGTTTTCCATTGGGCACAGCCATTTTTGATCCTGAAGACTTTGTTCAAATAAATATGATGGTCCAGGCTGGCTATCATTATTAAAGAAAATCTGAAATGTGTTCCAGTTATTCTTTGGAATATTTTAACCTTTTATGGCAATGGAGGTCATCATGGATGTTGCGCTGTCCTAATTTTAACTAATTGGAAAGCCATTTATCTCAAGATCATCCTTGGGAAGTTGGTCAACATTTCCAAGTTGTTTATGAAGAGAAGTTGTTTAAGCAAAAGGTAAAAAAGCAGTCACAATAGCTGAACCAGGGACCTCACTAGTTTATATGCTCTTTAGTTTGTGGAGATAACCACTATGCCATGTGGGAGTTTGTGGTTCAGTTCCCAGCTGGGTCATATCGAAGACTTTATGAAATGGTACTAGTAGCTCCCTTGCTTGTCGTTCAGCATATAAAGGGTAGTTCTAGGACAGGTCGGCCCGGTGTCGGTATAATGTGACCGGATAGGATATCACGTGTCCGCAGTGTGGTATTCCAGTATGGCAGCACTATAAAGCTGAGCTCACTGCTACAAGTAGACACCGTTGTGATATGACCGAAAGCATGTTACAACCCCATACATACCACTACACCACCGGTACGTGTTGTTACTTTGTAGCATTTCTAACACTAAATAGAGTACATAATAATTAGTAAACAAATATATCAACTACTACATAAACAAGAGGGCTTAATGACCCTTAATCATTCACCTATGACACATGCAAAAGTAACAAAAGTGGGTCAGATAAAACGGGTGTGATAAGTTTAAAGATTTTCCAATGAGAGTTTAACTCTGTGGGCCATCCATGGCCGAGTGGTTAGTCTGACTTGAAATCACTTGACCCTCACCGCTGTAGCTTCGATCCCTCAGGGGCCTAGGAATCTTTATGAAGCTATCCAGCTGGCTTGCGGAATGTCGGTGATTCTACCCAGGTGCTCGTCCGTGCACGAAAATTGCCCTGGTCTTCCTCCACCAATGGAAGCTGGAAGGTCGCCATATGACCTTAATACAGTTCAGTTAACTCTATGTAAGATTGTGACCCCTGGGATGGGGCCTGATTTGACCATAGGGTAGTGGACCATAAGCTTATATTACATGCCATATATAAGAGATCTATGCATTTTGGTTTCATTCAAGATTTTTTAATTTTCCCCCTTTTTAAAAGATGCGACACCTAGGGTGGAGTCACATTGAACCTCAGGTCACCATTCAAATACATTTAGCAGAGGACTAAGCATATACTATATTAGACCTTAGACAACCTTTCAAAGTTTCAAAGAAGATTTTTCAAATTTGACCCTAGACAAACGTGGTAGAGTACCATTTAGGTTTATTTAAAATGTTCCCAATACAAGTCTATGTAAAACATGTGACCCCTTGGGCAGGGCCAAATTTTGACCCCAGGGTTGCAATCTGAACAAACATGGTTAAAGATCATAAGCTTATATTACAGGATTTTGCCCTCTAGCTTTTGTAGTTTCATAGAACTTTAAAAAAAATCCTATATGACTCCATAAACGGACTCCTGGGGCCATATTTGACCCCAGGGTCACGTGTTGAACAAGAAGCAGTCATATCCCCCACCACTGTTTTTTCCTATGTAGCTGTAGAACCCATGATTGGGTGCTTTTGTTGGAAGTTTTATCAGTGCACATAAAGCAGAAAGTAAAATGAACAAAAAATACAAGTGTAACACTACAAAAGGCAGTAACTCTACTTTAAATCAGATATTGTTACTGCACTCTGCACTTCCTCTCATTGCCCTCTATCTTTGTGCGAAGTTTCATTACAATCCCATTAGTAGCTTTTAAGCTATGAACCCGACAAGAATAAATATAAAATAACAAAGGGCAACAACTCCAATTTAAATAAACATAATTATACTGGTAGTTATTGGTTCTCCACATCCACTTATTGCTCTCAGTCATTGTGTTTCATTGCAGATCCACTAGTAGTTTTGGAGCTATGCTTCGGACAAGAATTTTAAGTACCGGTATATAATTACAAAGGCCAATAACTCTATTGTCCACCGAAGCATTCAATCGGAACTGCCTCAACCATTTTTTTTTTTCCAAAAAATTATTTCCGATGATCTACGGAAATGAGCGAGTTTGCACGATTGCTGAAGCATTGTGGTGTAGTGGTTATAGCATCTGCCTTGCATTCGGGAGGTCGTGGGTTCGAGTCCCCTGACCGCGTCATACCAAAGACTTTAAAAATGGAGTCACTTGTAACCCTTGCCTGACAAGCAAATAATGGGTAGTGATGCGACTGATTGACCAGTGTCAGAATAATGTGACTGGCGGGTGGGGGTATCACGTCTACTCCGGCGTGGTATTCCAGTGTGGCAGCACTATAAAGAAACCATTGAGTTTGCTGCTTCAAGTAGACATATCATCACATCACACAACAACACACAGATAAAAGTCCAGACATTGTGCCTATAATCGTCAGGTAGGACGCCGGTCGTAGGTGGAGGGACTATAATCCTTAGAAATACACACACACACTCTATTGTCCATGAAGATGGAGTTATGGTTATTGCAATCCTCAGTTAGTCTACTTGCCCTCTATCATTGTGTGGTGTTCCATTCCAGTCTAGTATTTGTTTAGTTATGCTCCGGACAATAATTGTAAGTATAACATTACAATGGGCAATAACTGAATTAAATGAAGACAGAGTTATGGTTCTTGTGCCCTGCATGTCCTCTCATGTCCCTCTATCTTTGTGCGAAATTTCATTGCAGTCCAATTAGTAGTTTTCGATTTATTAAGCGGACACGAAATGGGACGGACATACGTACGTAGGGCATTACTATATCATACTTATAACAAACTTAGAAGAGGACCATAATTGTGATATATGTAACATATGAGAGAACAAATGTTAGAAGAGGACCATAATTGTGATATATGTAACAAATGAGAGAACATATGTTAGAAGAGGACCATAATTGTGATATATGTAACATATGAGAGAACATATGTTAGAAGAGGACCATAATTGTGATATATGTAACATATGAGATAACATATGTTAGAAGAGGACCATAATTGTGATATATGTAACATATGAGGGAACATGTTAGAAGAGGACCATAATTGTGATATATGTAACATATGAGAGAACATATGTTAGAAGAGGACCATAATTGTGATATATGTAACATATGAGAGAACATATGTTAGAAGAGGACCATAATTGTGATATATGTAACATAAGCCAAGAAGAATATTTTTAAAGTTTTACCTATATGTCGTTTGAAGAAAAAGTTTTATAGCGATGACAAACAGATGGACGGATGACAGACCAAGAGAGATCCCAACATCTCAGGTGAGCTAAAAATGTAGATGGACATGATGTTCTACTGATACATATTTAGATGCATTCAAAAGCGTTATTTTTGATTGTAATAAATGTTAATATATATACCATGTTATCAAGAAGTTCCTATAGTTCAGTGTATAGAACTCCTGACTGTATATCAGAACGTTGGGTTTTTCAGTCCCGAATGAATTGAATTGGGGTTTTACGGCGCACCAACACAAGAAAGGTTATATGGTGCCAAACAGGGATGAACATGCCAGACTCATCCTCCATTTACATCTAGATCAAATATGGAGAATGGGCCTAGAACCTTCTAACCTGCAGAGTTGCTGCAAATTCTATTGTAGACACACGCTTCCACACTTGCATATGCTGTGTCAAGAAGAAAACCTTGAATGAGCATGATAAAAAAAATGACAAAATGAACATGAAGGTGGTGGTGGGGTGGGGGGGTTCTACCCCTCTGCATCTAGCAGGATTTGCAGTGGTTGTATTCTAGGGGGGGTCCTACCCCTCTGCATCTAGCAGGATTTGCAGTGGTTGTATTCTACCCGGGCAACCACACGGGGACAGTCCTGAGTGAGGTTAACTTTTTAAATTATAGTGCTACGATGGACACTACGCAATGTTGGTAAATATGTCCCGTGTTAAATTTGAAAAAAATTGATTGCTTAAATAACCAAATTCGCATGAGCTGGTGAACATGACATTACAAATAATGACACACCTACCATTAAAGTATGGGTTCTGAAGCTTTAAAGATATGTACGATGGACACTTTGCAATGTTGGTAAATATGTTCCGTGTTAAATTTGAAAAAAATTGATTGCTTAAATAACTAAATTCGCAAGAGCTGGTGAACATGACATTACAATAATGACACACCTACCATGAAAGTATGGGTTCTGAAGCTTTAAAGATAAGTTTTGAACTCTTCGTGTCAAAATTAAATCTGGTGGGATACATACATAACAAACTTCAAAAAAAAACTTTTGTGTTTGTGATGTTGTTTGCATTTTTTATTACTTTTGCCTTTTCGTTTGTCTGTTTGCGTGTTTGTTTTTGTGTTATGTGGTTGACTGTCATCCTTGAATGCTGCTTTCCCTGTCCGATATTTTTATTCTTCTTCATTAAAAGAATCATTCCTCTGGATATACAAGTGAAAACAAAAACGAAAATGTTGCTGTTTAAATGTTAATTTATTTAGTAATATGCATGGCAGCAAGACGTCTTGCCCTTCATCAAGATCATTATTTGAGACGCTTTTTTTCAAGATTATTATGGTGTAACGTTTTTGTGTTGAATAAATTTAAATTTCTTGGCTAGTCTTATTTGTTTGTATGATGTTTTACGTCATTTTCAACACGTCAGGTTATATATGACAGTCGATTTTTTTGTGGTGGAGGCAGACCACCCACTTTTCCTGGGTAGAACCAGTACTGTATACCTCCTGCCATATGTAAGAAACGACACTTCCTTACGCTTTTTTTAAAACAACATTTCTTTTAAGATCCTTGGTTCTGACACTACACTGTACATTTCTTGTCAATATTCGGATTAAGACTTTTCCAGATTCATTCTGAGTTCTTCTGCACATTGGATGATAAACAGCGACACATCCTTGTATATTTCATGATCTGTCCCATGAGTCACGGCGAGAATCGCCTCCGCTTGTTGTAGTAATTTGTGGGCCTTGGGCAGATCCTGCAGGTACAACTGGAGCTTTCCCACCTTGAACAGCTGTATGGCGTAGTTTGGGCTGCACGCTGGATAGTATGTGCTGAAAGATTGAAAAAATTATGGATTTAAATGACTATTTCTCACATTTTGGTTCACTGTTAACAGTATTTTCTGGGCATGTGAAGACCCAGATGAAGATATTCAACAGTAAGAGAATAGAGATCTTGTCATACACTTTTTATATTGTGAACTCTATTATTTTCAGTGTTCAACCCGAATTTAGGGAATATCGAGATATAAGTGCTTCGGTTTAAACCTATTTTATTTCAAACTGCAACACATTAATTATTATACAATACATATTTAATAGGACTGAAAAAATAACAAATATTATCTTAAAATAAGACTAAATGTCGTAATTTTATCTGGTATGACTTTTACTCTTTGTTCGTATTCGGTATATAGCCTAAAGAAAAATATTCATAACAGAGGCAAGTTCCACGTATTCATTATTCTTCAGGCGAGTTCCATTATTTACATTCTTCTGATTAGTTTCATTATCTGTATCTAGTTAACTGACCTGTATGGTTCCAAAGTTTTGATGCCATAATCTAGTGCTTTTTCAAATTCTTCTATATCGATGGCGGCGTCCATTGCTCGGTCGAGGACTCGGACCAAGGTGATGTTCATTGGATGCAAGATCTTGTCCGTCTCTTTCAGTGTCTCCCTGCACAGCTTGTATACCTTCTTAGAATCTGTAACAAACAACAATTCAACTTATGCTGATTTGCTGTTAACCACTGGATTATGGTTCTTGAAATTATATCAAATAATAATACATAGAGGATCTTAAACAAGGTTTTATCGTGTAGAAACAGGGCCGGTTCTAATAGAAATAGTTTTATGGTTGTTTATTTTTATGCCTCTCTGCACATATCGCTTACAAACTTTGAAAGTATAGTGTGCAGTACAAAGCATCAAAGTGCGCTTGTGGGTTTGTTACATTGCAACTGTATTGTGGCAGGACAACTATGGCTTTATAATACTCCTTAACATGCAGAGTTTTTACCTCTTGTTCAACCTGATATAACCTGATGTAAGTTTAGGAGTCTTAAAACAGGATAGAGAATGACATAACTGAAGTTGATTTTAAACGCAAATGCATCTTTAAAAATGCATTTCAATGGTTGCGTTCGTTTTCAGTGTTCAGCATTTTAAAACAAGAGGTCAATGACCTTGAAGCTCTACTGATAGATTTTTGATAGCTAGGTCAACATTCCTGTGAAGTTTCATGAAAATCCATCAAGTAGTTTCATAGGAGTAGTCGCTACAAGTTTTCATTATATAACTCTATGTAAACAAAGATGGCCGCTGGCAGCCATGTTTAATGTCAAATAATTTTTGACAAGGATCAACATCATGTCATACTGATCATTTTAGAAAAGGTCCCATATCAATATCACTTATGGTTTTCAAGTAGTAGTCGCTACAAATTTATTTATTTTAAATCCATTTTTAGCCGTGGTGGCCATTTTGAATTTCCGGTCAGCCTGAAATTTTCTAGGATCAACTAGACATCAAGAGCAACATTCCTGTGAAGTTTCATGAACATCCGTCGAGTAGTTTCAGAGGAGTAGTCCCTACAAGTTTTTACTATATAACTCTATGTAAACAAAGATGGCCACTGGCAGCCATGTTTAACGTTGAATCAAAATAGTGTTCGACTAAGATCAACATCATGTCATGCTGATCATTTTAGAAAAAGTCCCATATCAATATCACTTATAGTTTTCAAGAAGTAGTCGCTACAAACTTATTTTTTAAAAATCTATTTTTAGCTGTTGCGGCCATCTTGAATTTCTAGCCGACTGAATTTTTGCTAGGATCAATTAGACATCAAGAGCAACATTCCTGTAAAGTTTCATGAAAATCCGCCAAGTAGTTTCAGAGGAGTAGTCGCTACAAGTTTTTACTATATAATTCTATGTAAACAAAGATGGCCGCTGGCAGCCATGTTTAACGTCGAATCAAAACGATTTTCGACAACGACCAACATCATGTCATGCTGATCATTTTAGAAAAAGTCCCATATCAATATCACTTATAGTTTTCAAGAAGTAGTCGCTACAAACATGTATTTTAAAAATCTATTTTTAGCTTTGGTGGCCATCTTGGATTTCACATCAACATGAATTTTTGCTAGGATCAACTAGACTTCATGGGCAACATTTCTGTAAAGTTTCATAAATATCCATCTGTAGTTTCTGAGGAGTAGTCGCTACAAATAAAAGTTTACGGACAGACAGACAGACAGACGGACAGACGGACGGACGGACGACGGACGCCGCACCACGGCATAAGCTCTGCTGATCTCTGATCAGTAGAGCTAAAAATGCATTCTTCTTTCAGTTTGCATTTATAAAAATGCACTCAGCGTTCACTTTGTGTTCAGTGTATAAATCGTGCCTAGTTCATTCTGCGTTCCTTCAGCGTTCGTTCTGCAATTGGGTCATTCTATAGCAGAAAGTACTAGTATGTGTTGATATAATTAACAAGTTACCTTCGAAACATATATTATTTTTCGAGGTTTTTCAAGTTACAAACCCATTCAAGTTACAAACAACACATGTTTATTATTTTGTGTCCATGCAGAAATACTCAAAATATTGACAAATACAAAAGTTATATGTAAGAAAAGGCACCACAATGCGACTAGGTTGATACTTGTACCCAGCTCCTTAAAATACTCTCAAGTAGTTTGGAGTTGTGCTTCAGGAATGAAACGTATGGCGTATCTTATTTTTATAACTGTTTTGCTTAGGATAATTAATACACAAATTAAACACAAGATACAACAATTATTATATGTTGTCTTTGGAAAATATAATGTTACGTAGAGGTTGTTTTTAGTAAAATCAGATGCCCAACTGGGGAAAGGGCAATAATTCCACCAAAAATCATTTGACTAGAACACAATGACGATATGCACAACTAGGCTTGGTATAGATCATCCCTACTAAGTTTTGTTTAAGTTTTTCTGGCCAGGGGTTCAGGAGAACTACTCCGGACAAAGTTTGTGCATTAAAGCCTTTGAAGGGCCATAACTCCACCAAAAATCATTCATACAGAACACGACACTGATATGTGCAACATTGCTTATTAATGATCATTCCTGCCAAGTTTCCCTGAAATCCAGCCAGGGGTGGAGGAGAACTAGTTTGATCAAAGTTTCTGTATGAGGGGGTCATTAATCTGTCAAATATCATTCAACCGGAACATGGCGATGATATGCGCAACTAGGCTTGATACTGATCATCCCTGCCAAGTGCCATTGAAATCCGGCCAGGGTTCAGGAGAACTAGTCCGAACAAAGTTTGTGTCTTTAAAACCATTAAGGGCCATATCTCCAAAAATCATTCAATTGGAACACGGCGACGATATGCGCAACTAGGCTTGGTACTGATAATCCCTGCCAAGTTTCACTGAAATCAGTCCAGGGGTTCAGGAGAACTAGTCCGGACAAAGTTTGTGACATACAGACAGACAGACAACAGACAGCACAAAAACAATATGTCTCCCACTCTGATTTGTAAGGGGAGACATAATAAGGTCATATTTTCCTTCACCACTGGATCTTGTTTTTTAGTTTAAAGAATATTTACCTGGTATGATTAATTAAATCTATGTAACTAAATTTGATTATTAAAGGTCAAAGTTCAACTGAGTTTAGCAAACGAATATCTTAAAGACAATTACCGCCAGATTTTTTAGCTTCCTCCATAACGAGCAGACGGTCCTTACAGTCCTGTAGAACTTTCATGGCTCCTTTCTTCAGAACATCCGAAAAGTCTCTAGCACCACATTTCCTACATGGCTTAAACTTTCCCTCTGCAAAAACATTGGTTGTTACAATATAGGATCTTGTATTGGCTGCTACAATATTGGTTTGTTTGTTACAGTGCCTTTCCCTTAGCCTCGTCCGTCGGATGGGGACGTTAACCGGGTGGTCCCGTGTATCGGTATATCCTCCGAGCACATTAAAGAACCATAGGAATCTATTTGATAATAAGAGTAGGGCACGGTTCCCGGATTCCTATGTACCGTATCCTTCCCCTCTCTCTGGGGCGACTCTAAATAACGTACTGTGTTGATGAGCCGTTAAACAACATTCAATTCAATTCATTTGTTACAGTGCTGTATATTGGACTGTTTTTTAACAATATTATATTGGTTGTTACAATATTGGACTAGTTGTTACAATATTTGATTGTTTTTTACAGTATTGGACTGGTTGTTACAATTTTGGATCCTGGACTAGTTGTTATTACCATATATTACAGTATTGGATTTGTTTAAATATTTCATTGGTTTTACAATATTGGATTGGTTGTTATAATATTTTCGAAATTAGAGATAACTATTTTGTTCAAACTTGTGTCTCATATTACAGAATATATATTCGAAATATCATGGATCATTCCAATGTAAGTGAAACTTGTAGAATATTCCATATCAATGTTTCAGATTGACCAACAATGATGTGTTTCAAAGCTTCATGATTGCTGAAAATGTGAAATTCTCTACTGATATTTAACCCTTAACCCGCTACATATATATAATGGACTGTTTTTTCTTTGAATTAAGACCATTCTATTTATGTGAAAAAGGGGCGTTTTGGGAAAAATGACTGATCAGCCTGCGATTTACTTGACTCGCAGGCTGATCTAGATTTACAATCGCAAAGGCGTTCTTAGTGGGTTAAGGACTTTCAGTGTTTTTTTTATGCCTAATTTATGTGAATTTTGGCTTCATTCACAATTCCAAAAAGTATCCTTTTTTCACAATTATATCCAAAAAATTCTGAAACATATAATTTTTATATATTTTTTTATTTATTTATATATATATATTGTTTTTGGTAAATACAGACCAGTAAGGATACTAGTCTTAATATCAGCTGGTGTCAAAACTAGTCTGTATTTACCAAAAACAAAACTTAAAACCAAGGGATATTAAACTGTGACAATAAAAGTGAAAAAAGTTTATTTCTCTTTTATAATATTTCATGATTTCTAGAAAAATGCCACTATTTTTCACAATGGCATGGGCACAGGCTGCATTCACAAAACACATAAAAAACGCTGTCTTTGTTGCTATTAGTAACAGGTATCCCCATACCTTATGCTCAATATGATATTTTCACGATTTTTAGCCAATCTTTTGTTGCTAAAATTAGAAAACTGGTGGACATTAAACTATTTGTTTCCTAAATTGATTCTGAATTGCTCCAGGCTAGTCTAATACTTCATTTGGACAGCCCTTGTGTTCACACTCCTCTCACCTTGTGTAAGACATACTGGTCCCCCACAGTTGAGCTGGGGACAGCAAAAACTTGTCATCTTCTCATCCTACAAAACAAAAGAAATACGGGACTTCAAATAATAAAACTTGTGTTTTATCTTTTAAACATATAGCATGGTTATTTGTAATTGTGTGTACATTTCAGCACCATCAGTTTGCTTGTTTTTCCTTAGCAATAATAGCCATTTGCCTTACCCAGTGATCGTACAATGTGAGCAAGATTATATGAATTTTATAAAACTAGAAATGTGTCCATAGGACATGGATGCACTCCCTATTGCTTCACATATTTATAAGTAAATTGTCTCACATTAATTTGCTATTCCAAGGGGCATAACTCTGGAATTACTAAGGCGACGGGGTCGTATATCGAACTTGGCCGAGACATGGTGCTCATATACAATTTAAGCAAGTGTGGAGAAGACTGGATAACAATTACCCAAGTTAGAGTCCGGAAAACATTAATTTTGGGAATTTGTATTATTCCAAGGGTCATAACTCTGGAATTATTGAGGTGATGGGGCCAATTATCGAACTTGGTCGAGACTTTTTGCCAATATACAAGTTTGGAGAAGAATGGATAACAATAATTATCTCTTGGGTTAAGAGTCTGAAAAAACTGTTGACACCCTACGGATCGTACCTGAAGTGCTTTTTCCTTTGTTTAAGATCGAAGGTTACGTAGTTATGGAATAAATTGTATTGAATTCCTTCGTGTTAAACCACACCTCCTACAACCTTAGGTAGTGAGCGTGTGCACGCATGGACGCACAGATGGCCAGATAGGGGTAACACTATATGCCCTTCCATCATTCTTTGAATGGCGTGGGTATAATAAAAGAGAGGAGTGAGAATATGTGTCTGAAAGGGTGAGATGGAGGGGAAATAGAAAACAAAATGCAGGTTTTAAAGGAATAAAGAGTGGTCCCAATCCTAAAGTGAAAGAGAAGAAACACCTGAGGGTGTTTTTTCCTTCTTTAAAAAGTTGCTTAGGTTTTGTCGAAATGCAAATGGAAATCTTGTGGTGTGTAAAACCAACCTTCACATCTTCATATGAGCATTGTCCACCTCAGGGTAATAAACTCACATTACAACTGACAATATAATAACCATCTGTTAGCTCATGAAGGAAATTAAAACACACATGTTCACTATTCAGTCATAATCAATGGTGACTCGGTAACTGCAGGGCCCGTGAATTAGACCGTATCAATAATGCAGCAGATGACAATATGGTGTTGTCTGAATATTGGCAATTTAATGCTCATCAGAGTATTGGGACAGCATTTACCTTTTTCCTTTCACAGTTAGTGTAAGGAAATGGATTCTGGTTGTTTAAAAGAGGACAAAGGTAAATATATATATTATATATTATACATTGTTTATAGAATTAGTTTTATGATATAACTACATCGTAATAAGATGGTTCCAATCAGCCAATCAGGTACATTATTTTGCACTTGACTTAAAAAAAGACTTAAATAAATAAATAGTAAATCATTTATTTTTTTCTGCCAGAAGGTTTTTAATTATATACAAGCTGACAGACTCAATAATGTTTTCTAATTTTGTTGATAGAGGATCTTACATGAGTACTTCATTATTGAATTTAACGAGTTGCAAAAGGATATAACGCGAGGCTTTTGTCGAGCATTATATCATGAACGAATGTTAGATTCTATTTATCACATAACTCACATATCGAGTTTTATTGCATTTTTCCTGTCGCTTTAACAAGCGAAACCGACATAAACCAATTCCGATCATAGCCATTATTGATTTTTTTTGACAGTGCATTCTAGGCTTATTTGCATGCTTATATAACTAGTGGTATATCGAAAATATATAATGGTGTTATTCCACTCCCACACTATAAGTTATATGATAAATACCGTATACAGGACTGAAGGCAATCTGGAAGAATCACGGGTGTCATTCCAAATAATAAAATACATCATAAAGACAATGTGTTCAGTATCATAGTCAATATCACGAAACTTAGTCCCATGATTTGTCCCATTTTATTATTGTTAATGATAATAGTTTGGTATTATAAACTCGAGAACTCAGCTAGATTTTGGTGTATAAATCATTAATATTAATTCAAATGATGTTTTAAGGCTCTAATAAATTCTTGTTTGTGACACAGACCTATAACAAATAGATTGGACACTTCAAAAAATTATCTAAATTTCAAGTGGCACAGTGCGAAAATTTCACAAAATATTTCCCAACTTTAAACACAACACATATCATGAAGAGTTTTATAGATACAAGTTTTATTCATGCAAAATACCATCACAAATTTAATTTTCTTTCCAATGATAATAGTTTGTTTTCGCTTACTTTTAGAGCAAAAAAGAAGTTTGATGGAAACTCTGACTATGTCAAAACCTTGAATTTTAAGAAACATCTTAAATTACAAAAATGTTCCAATTCATGATAAAACACTTATATCAATCAAAATATGATATTAAAACCATTTTGCTAATGTCTAAATGTTGCATACACCATATAGCACCATATAGCTATGATGGAATCTGACGTAAAATGCTGAAATTAACCCGGGTGCGTCACCTAGGATAGCACATAGTACTGTACAGAATGAGTTTCTTTGCAAATAAGGGGTCATTTTTAGACTCATTTATTATGTTTATGCCCTTTAGAATAGAAAATATCATTATTTGTCAATTTTAAGTCGGACCCCTAAACCACCTTTAAAAGCCTGATGTCTTAAGAGAAAAGCAAAAAATGATGACATTTTTAACTTTAAACATCTTTTTATACAATTTCCTAGTTTGAAAATAAACACAAACTATTATAATACCATTTTGCTATTCAAAATGAATCTTTTGAATGTATTCCAATCAAAATCAATGTCTAATTGAGAGAGAAGACAGAAGGAAAAGTTAAGGTGCCACGTGATATTTTGGTTACTTCATTGGTTAAGATAGGAAGCTTCCTATCTGTTTATTAATATGTCAAAGTACAACGTACACTGTTAGTACAAATGTTTGGAATATAACCCTAAATAATAGGAATTTATGTGTTTTAACAAAAACAACACACAAGCTTTTGTCATCTAATAAACTGAAGATAACTTGCAGCTCAAGTTAATGCATGTGCATATTTTGTATGAAAATGAAACAGATTAGGATGGTTTTCATTTGATTATGGAATTGAATTGGGGTTTTAAGGCGCATCAACACATGAAAAGGTTATATGGCGCCTAACAGGCATGAACATGCCAGGCTCATCTTCCATGTACATCGAGATAAAATATGGAAAATGGGCCTAGAACCTTCTCACCCTGAACTGCAGAGTTGCTGCAAATTCTATCGTAGAAACTCCATTTACGCTGGAGCCACGTTATTGTTTTTCTGCCACTGCTCTTTTGATGCGAGCGAGATAGCACCTGAAACAATGCATGGATCATAATGAAGACCTTTAATGAACATGAACAAAAAATGATAAAATGAACATGAATTTGGGAGGATTCTACCCCTCTGCCTACCCCTCCAAAGGGATCTGCAGTGGCCCTATTCTTTGCCCCGTGACCTCACGGGGCATTTGATTATTTGATTATGGAACGATCTTCCAGATTGCCTTTACTTCCTTTAAAACCTGCATGTCAATATCTTGTTGATGTCTTCATTACTGCCATATTTTATTTAATGAACTGTGAATTATGTTGGTTAATCTAGGTATTAAAGTTCTCCGGCCATGTTTTGTTTCATGAACATGTTTATGTTTATTTAAATCGAAATCAATACACAACAATAGATATTTACAATTCACACATTGCAATATCTGTGAAAAATGAAAAGCGAGAATAAGATTTTATTTGATGATGTAGAAAACTTTGAACAGGACGGTAAATTAATCCACAGGTAAATGTATTTATCAATTATCTAGCAATAGTTGTGCAGTTATACAATTCAGATTTACTTCCTTTTCCCCTGCAGTCATACAGTGGTAAAATTAGTATCTACGTCATGCAAATAATACTTATTTTTACATACAACTTAGTAGCGGTTTTTAATATATGTTTATCTCCGAGATTATCAAGAAATGTTCATATGATGTTTAAGAGTTAAATTTGTTAATTGATAATACTACAAAAAGGGTGGCCATTTATCTTTAAATATGCATATTTGCATTACTTTATTTTGTGTTATATCTGGTGCTATGGCTTAATTGCCTGAGTGTGAAATTTGGCAATCTGTTGACTTTTAAGGAGTCAAATAATTATAATTGTTACAGATCCAGTTGCATTCAAGTATCCCAAAAATATAATTTGTTTTTATTCCATTTGCAATCAGTTTGCAATCGGTTTGTGCTCCGTTTGCATAATTTCATAAATGCATTTATTTGCGTTAGCGTTTATAAATGAAACTGCATATTCCTGAACGCAACAGAATGTGTGCGTTTAAATGCACAAATGGAGAAATGCAAAATTATAAGACCCTTCGTTATGTGGACTGAGATTTTTGCAAGCAAATACAACTTCTCCTTTTTTTTTTAGCAAATACAACTTTATCTACACATCGAGGGGAACCACAATTTAACAAGATGGCCGCCAATTTGTCCCAGATAAAAGCTGAACTCATCCAGTGTGCCGTATGTCTTGGTGATCTTCAAGATCCACGTGCGCTTCCGTGCCTTCACGCATTCTGTAAAAAGTGTCTTCAATCAAGCATAACCGTTTCAAAGGATTCCATTAAGCCTGGCAAGAAGATGCTACGCTGCCCCAGCTGTAGACGACAGTCAAAACTACCATCAAACGGAATTGAGGGATATCCTACAGATTTTCGAGCAAACAAAATTTTGGAATTCTTAAACGAAGGAGAGGATAATCAAAAAGGGATTATTTTCTGTGATTTTTGTGAGCAAAGCAAAATGGAGGCCGATATGTTTTGTTGTAATTGTCGGAAACATTTCTGCCAAGTCTGCCAGCTAAAATATCACACAGAAGCGATATTTGAAAATCATATAATTCTTAGACAGATAAACGACAAAAGAGAGATGGTGAAATGTAGGAACCATACTAGTATTAATGCTGGCCATTTTTGTTCATCATGTGAAATTAGTGTCTGTATTATTTGCATTGCTACTGAACATAATAATCACAATGTTTGTGAAACTGACAATGTCATGGCAGCACAAGTTAGGAAACTACAAGATGGCATCCATCTTCTTGAAAAGCAGATCTTGGATGTAAAAGACATTTTGTTACATACCATGTGCAGTCAAGGCAGGGTCAGGAATATGTATGAAGAATGCAAACTTTTAGTGAAGAAAAGTTCACGGAAACTTGTGCAAATAATAATGGAAAATGAAAACAAGCTTCTTGCCAACCTAGAACAAACAAATCTTCAGAAAACTGACAAACTTTTACATGAAAAAAATCTATGTGAAGAAAAACTGAAGGAATTTGAAAATCTGAATTTTAGGATCAGAAGCGTACTTATTCACACAAATGGAGAAATAAATTTAGAACAGTGTTTAGACATACAAAGATCCTTACACAAATTAGAGAAAGAGATAAGGTTTAAATGTAAATCTTATGAAAAGTTTGTTGTATTTGTCCCTGGTGCAGTGTACACTCTAGGTCGCCTTGAAGAGGCTCAGGTTAAAAATAACAAACAATATGGAAATCAATCAATGTGTGAGATGGAAATTGAAAACCTCGGACATTATGACAACGATGCTGAAAATCATACTGAAAATAGTTTCACCAAAAGTGGTGTCTGTCTGTCTGATACAACACTATCAAATGGCAAGATGGGTAATTCTAGCAAATTAGAAGTCAAAGGTCAGCATGTTCCAAATAAAGAAAGGTTGACAGAAAAAACTGATCAGCAGAAGCCAACGCAAAAGATGGAGAAAAAAGTCACTTTTCAGACAAATGATGTAAAATACAGCCAGCATACAACACAGATGAGAGAAGAAAAAGTGGGAAAAGCAGACGCAAATGTATCATTATTAACAAGCCATTCAAAACAAGGACACCCAACCATTACATCTGCATCAGTTACACTCTTAGCAGCAAAAAGTGATCATGACAATGGCAAATTATGCAACATCGGTGAAAGAAATGCTCCTGAACAGAAATCTACACAAGAAATCAGCAGACAAACACATTTAAATCATCATTTTGAGCAAAGGTCAAGGTCATTTGAATATCAATCTGAAGAAAAAAGAGAAAACTCAAAACAGAATTTCAAACGAGGATTGGCATTAAACGAAACATCAAGGAATGAAAATCATGTTCCACCAACAGGCAATCAATATACAAATCTAGGGTCAAGGTCTAATCTACATTCAGGGTCAAACTGCTTGAAAAGTCCAGTATGTGCAAGACTTGTAACAGAACTTGGAGGTCATGGCAAAGGTCAAGGTTGCCTTAATCTTCCATATTCTGTCTGCTTCAACAGCAATGCTGAAATCGTGGTAGCAGAAAAAGGGAACAGAAGATTACAGGTTTTCGACATGGGTGGTAAATCATTAAGAATTTTAGCCAGTGGACAAATTATTCCAAACAGTGTGGTTCCCATGGAGATGAATAGGTTAGCAGTTACAGATGAACTCATAAAATCTGTAATACTGATCAACAATGGTGGACGGATTGTGAAATCAATATCTTCAGAAAATGTTTCATTTCCCTTCTGTCTAGATGTGACACAAGACGGCAACTATGTAGTGACAGATATGATCTTGGAAACTTTAAGTGTTCTGGATAAAAATGGCCGACTATTGACCCAAATTGGTAACCATGGCAACACACAGAATCATCTCGAAAGCCCCAGCTGTGTGCATGTAAATGAAGACGACACCATGTTCGTCTCTGATGCAGGAAGCCATGAAATTAAACTCTTTGACAAATACGGAAACCTTATGTACAAGTTCGGAGGTTATGGAACGGAACCAGGTTGCCTCAGATGTCCGAGAGGAATGGCAAGAAAAGATGACATTATCTTCGTTGCAGATTCAGGAAATGATCGAGTTGTGATGTTTACGTATCTCGGCGAGTATGTGGGCTGTCTTTTGTCAGGCAACTATGGGATTAAGCAGCCAACAGGACTGAGTTATGATTGCAGACACAATCTTCTAGCTGTGGCAATGCCCGACATACATGAAGTACGGGTGTATGAACTAAGCAATATGATTCCACTGGATACACTTCTGTGAAAACTTTAACATACAAGCAATATTTCTTATCAAATATTTTTTTGATACCTGGATATAAATTCAGAAAATAAAAGAACAAGATACAAATGAGCTTATGAACATTCAAAAGTGCAGACCCGAATACTACGGTGCTAATCTTTGCTTATGTAGATAGATGTAAACCCATACATGTGATATCCCACAAACAGCACATCTTCTCCCATTTCCAGACATCTGAGATAGGGGTTTCCCTATCCTTAAAGACCATGACTGTGATTTAACATGTGACTAACCCCAATATTCTACTGAGGTGAACGTTTACTTCAGCAAATTGAATGTTATACTTGTTTTTTGACAACATGAAGGAACAGAAATCGTAATGTTAAAGGCATGAATTCAGCTTTATTTATAATATAACGTCATAAAACATGCTGACAATGTCATTAATATCTAGCGTTAATAAGAGATGTCACCAGTAAGTGACAAATGCCCCCAAAAAGCAATTTTTACAAATTTGACCTTTGACCTCCAAGTGTGAACTTGACCAAACAAACAAGCTAAAGTATTATACAACTACCTACTTCTGTTGAGGTCAATGGTTAAAACTATTCTTCCGAGGGAATGACTATTGACCCAAAACAGGGATCTATTGACCAAAATGAATGACTATTGACCAGAAACAGGGAACTATTGACCAAGGTGAATGAATATTGGCCTAAAACAGGGAACTATTGACTGAGACAAATGACTATTGACATGAAACAGGGAACTATTGAATGAGACAAATGGCTATTGACCAAGATAAGTGAATATTGACTTGAAACAGGAAACTATTGACCAAGACAAATGACTATTGACATGAAACAGGGAACTACTGAAGGAGACAAAGTCAAGGTCAATAGTTCTGTGTCGGGTCAGTAACTATCATTTCCGAGGAAGAATAGTTTTAAATCATTGACCAAAAGAGAAGTCGATGGTTGTTTTATTATATTGCAAAAATAAAAGCAATCTCCAAATAATTTAAACATTAGGCTATCACTTTTTATTTCCTGTTCATTGTCTAACAATGTAAACTGACAAAGGAGGTTTTCTGATACTTGAACTAGAGCACCACCTTGAACAAGAGCACCGCCTAGCACATATACGCCTATCGTTTCATTGTTGTTCGAAAGTTATTAACACAATCATTTGTTAAAGGCAAAGCTAAGTTCCAGGTTAAACCTTTTTCAAAGAGAAATCATTCAAAACATGATTCAGAGGGTTATGGGACTTTTATTGATCATGTTTAAAATGTGTACGAACTTTCTTGTTATAAACCTTATACTTTGAAGGTTACTGGCAAGGTTAAGTTCCAGGTTAAATCTTTTCCGAAGGGAAATAATTCAAACAAATATGCATCAGACAGTTATGGGCCTTTAAAATATATTGTATGACATCTGACCCAAGTTAAGTAGGCAACAATACATGCGGAGGTTCTTGACTGTATCAAGCTTAATTAAATTATTCCAATGCATTTAAATAGTAACAGCAAGGATGCAAACATAACATACATTATTTGCATATAAAATGACCTTAGAGTCCAAATTAAGGTATTGATATTTAAGTACCTATTTCCCAACGCTAAATTATCACTGAAAATGCATGGAAAGCTTGCTTATTTACTGCTAACATGCTACATCACCGATTAGTTCAGGTATATAAACTGAGGCCTGGGTCAAGTTTTCTCTTTGAAAAGCATTGGTATATTAAACAGTATCTAGGGTATAGCAGTATATAATACTTCAAGCTTTACTTTTATGAAGAAACAAGAGCTGTCGGAGAACACAGCAGCTCGACTATTCAATTTGTCAGAATAATAAATTATATATCCAGTATATACCATCAGAAAACAAGGCTAAAACAATGTGGGGTGGGGTTGAGGGGTGGGGCGGGTATATAAACTCGGGCCGATATAAAATTATTGGTAGAATCTCATACAAATGGGCAGTGTGTATTATTTTTATCAGTTTTAATCCAGTTTTAATCCAAAATTGCTGTCATTTTAAAGAAATTTGTGGTCGAAAGGCAACTCGTGGAAGGAGGGAATATCTGGCAAATTTTATTGTGGCCTCATTTCATTTTTTTTTGATATTTTATCGGTGTATCTGAATTTAATCTACCGGTAAATTGTTTTATATGTAAATGTAATGGGATGTGTGGGGTAACATAGCTATGTGTGTAAAAAAAATAATAATAAATAAATATTAAGAAGTAAGAATTGACCAAAACAATACAGAAACATGTTAAAAAAACAATGGGGTTTCGAGTGGGGTGGGGGCAACATAGCTATATGTGTAAGAAGTAAGAATTGACCAAAAACAATACAGAAACATGTAAAAAATCAAAGGACTGAAGGTCCTGAGAGTCGCCAAGATTTAACAGAGTCTATCTTCTTGATGAGGTTAAAGGTTTTTAAATATTGAGAAAGTAAGTTTAAAAAGAAAAAGAAATTTTTTTTTTTTTTTTTTTTTACCCCACCCACACCACCAAATATTGGCCGCGATTTTTCAAAAACGGCCGTGCAAAAGACGGCTGCACGGTTGGCTGCCTAATAACTTACCCTCTGGAAAATAACCGATAGTATGAATCAAACTGAGTACAATGTACAATAGTACGAATCTAATTGAGTACGAAGTACGAAATTTCGTAGGAGTTGCCGTTCTTGAATTCATTCTATAACAGACCTATGATTTTCGAAAAATCGATTTTAGCAATTTTACGGGAGTTTTTCACACAATTCCGTGGGGCCGGGAGGAGGGTTAGAATTCCGTGAGGTATCACATGTATGCGAACTCTGGGCTCTTCATTGGACCAAAAAATGTTTAGCCATTTTGGCTAAACCACCTCAATTTTCTTTAGCCAATGGGATTTTTGTTTAGCCATTTTTGTTTAAGCTTTTTTAGCCATTTTAGCAGAATTTAATACAATTTCCGATTACATATTTGTATAATTTTCTTATCATTAACATATATGTATATATATTAAACCAAGTTGAATGATATTAATTCTTTGACAGTTTCTAACAGTTAGATGGTTACATGAACATGGTTAAAACTTGATTTTAATATGTTGCCTCTATTATCACCAATGCCTCTATTATTTGTCACAGTTGGGGACATGTTCCAATGATGAATGTTGTAAGAAAACATAATTTTAAGCATACATGCAGGTTCATTTTTATGACCTTTTTATTTGTTGGTGCATCGTGAAACCCTTCAATCAATCAAGCAATCAATCAATCAAGAAAGCAACCAAGCATGTACCCATGATGGGAAAAACGGATGACACAGTTATTGTTCTGTTTTGTGTGGCCACGCATACAACTCGAAAGAAATGGCTTGGTTTCAATGCGCGAAAACAGATGACAATGTATTGTTTACATGTTGTTTACATGTACGTATCATGGGCTACTTTCAGTTTTGAATAACGGAGTTACAAAGTCATTATTTTAGTTAAAAGGGTGTAAATCGTTGTATGAGAAAGGTTAATTATTACCATTTTGATAATACGTCTTCGTTTAGTTTACGTGATGTTTTGCGTTGTTGTTATTGAAAAATGTGACTTTTTTTTCGGCGAGCTCTTGTTGGGTTTACAATTTTCCTCCAGTGTAGGCACACCAAGTGAGTTGCAGTTAGACGTCGCTATGTAAAATAAGCCGTGTGTAATATAAAGCGCAATTGTCGTAACACAGTCTATAGATTTTAGCTCTTCTGTAAACACCGAGAACCCGTCAAGGATATTTCAGAAAAACATGGCCGCACCCACGAACTTGTTCCTTTCGCTACTTTCGCCAATACCAGCCGTCAGTTTACATGGGTTAAAATTACTTTAGCCAAATTGGCGAAAGCACTTGACAAAAGTTTCGCCATTTGCAAGTTGATTTCGCCTATGGCGACTGGCGAAAGCAAATGAAGAGCCCAGAATAACTACAATATTTACTGACATTTAGTTCCCAATTTGTTATCTGGGTCACACGTCATGACACACATCCGGGTAACTCCATTCATGCGTGTATTATTGCGCATAGTATTTCAGTTCCTTTTTCAAAAAAGACACGTATATACTGTATACAATGACAATTATTCACAATCAGTAGTTATAATATTCGGTATATATAACGTTCATGTCAGTCACCTTAGGCCAAAAAAAACAAGAGCTGTCGGAGAACAGCGCAGCTCGACTATTCGATTTTTCGGAGAATAATAAATTTATAGCTAGTATATACCATCAGCTACAACAATGTGGGGTGGGGTTGGGAGCACAAAATAACTATGTGTAAGAATTGACCAAAACTACACAGAAATATATAAAAAAAACAAAAAAATCGAGTTTTGAGTGGGGTGCGGGGTGGGGGTGGGAGAGAGGCGGGGGTGGATGGTGGGGGGAGTGGGGGTGGTGAGGGCAACATATATGTGTAAGAAGCTATGTAATTATTCACCAAAACAACACAAAAATATGAAAAAAAATAAATCGAGTTTGAGTGGGGATGGGGTAGAGGCGTGCGGTGGTGGGGTGGGGGGTGAGGGGGCAACATATATGTGTAAGAATTGACAAAAGCAACACAGAAATATGTAAAAAAAAAAAGTTTCAAGTGGGGGTGGGGGGTGGGGGAGAGCGGGGGGAGAGAAGGGAGTGGGTTGGGGGCGGGGGCCACATATATGTGTAAGAATTGACTAAAACAACAAAGAAATATGTAAAAAAAAAAAAAGTTTCAAGTGTGTGTGTGTGGGGGGGGGGGGGGGGGGGGGGGGGGGGATTGGGGAGAGGCGGAGTGAGGGGGGAACGTGGATAGTTGCAACATATATGTGTAAGAAAGGACTAAAACAACACAGACATATGTAAAAAAATATTAGATTTTCAAGTGGGGGTTGGGTGGGGGGGGAGCGGGAGTGGGTTGGGGGGGGGAGGGCAGGGGCGGGGGGCAACATATGTGTGTAAGAATTGACTGAAACAACAAACAAATATGAAAAAAAAAGTTCCAAGTATGGGGCGGGGTGGGGAGGGGGGGGGGGGGGGGGGGGGGGGGGGGGGGGGGGGGGGGGGGGGGTGATGGGTGATGGGGTGAGAGGGGTGGGGGGGAGGGAGGGAGGTTGCAACATATATGTGTAAGAATTGACAAAAGCAACACAGAAATATGTAAAAAAAAAAGTTTCAAGTGGGGGTGGGGGGTGGGGGAGAGCGGGGGGAGAGAGGCGGGAGTGGGTTGGGGGCGGGGGGAGGGGGCAACATATATGTGTAAGAATTGACTAAAACAACAAAGAAATATGTAAAAAAAAAAAAAAAATCTAGTGTGGTGGGGGTGGGTGGGGGGGTGTGGGGGGGGGGGGGGGGGGGGCGGGGTTAGGTGGGGGGGGGGGGGGTGAGGGGGCAACATATATGTGTAAGAATTGACAAAAGCAACACAGAAATATGTAAAAAAAAAAGTTTCAAGTGGGGGAGGGGGATGGGGGAGAGCGGGGGGAGAGGCAGGAGTGGGTTGGGGGCGGGGGGAGGGGGCAACATATATGTGTAAGAATTGACTAAAACAACAAAGAAATATGTAAAAAAAAAAAAAAGTTTAAAGTGTGGGGGGGTTTGGATGGGGTTAGAGGCGGGGTGGGGGGGACGGGGATGGTTGCAACATATATGTGTAAGAAAGGACTAAAACAACACAGACATATGTAAAAAAAAAATTTTAAAAATTAGATTTTCAAGTGGGGGTTGGGTGGGGGGGGGGGAGCGGGAGTGGTTTGTTGGGGAGGGCAGGGGGCGGGGGGCAGAGGGGGCAACATATGTGTGTAAGAATTGACTAAAACAACAAACAAATATGAAAAAAAAAGAAAAAAAAAAAGTTCCAAGTATGGGGCGGGTGGGGAGGGGGGGTGATGGGGTGAGAGGGGTGGGGGGGGGAGGGAGGGAGGTTGCAACATATATGTGTAAGAATTGACAAAAGCAACACAGAAATATGTAAAAAAAAAGTTTCAAGTGGGGGTGGGGGAGAGCGGGGGGAGAGGCGGGAGTGGGTTGGGGGCAGGGGGAGGGGGCAACATATATGTGTAAGAATTGACTAAAACAACAAAGAAATATGTAAAAAAAAAAAAAAAAAAATCTAGTGGGGGGGGGGGGGGGGTGGGGGGGGGGGGGGGGGGTGAGGGGGCAACATATATGTGTAAGAATTGACAAAAGCAACAAAGAAATATGTAAAAAAAATAAAAAAAAATCTAGTGTGGTGGGGGTGGGTGTGGGGGGGAGAGAGGCGGGGTTAGGTGGGGTGGGGGGGTGAGGGGGCAACATATATGTGTAAGAATTGACAAAAGCAACACAGAAATATGTAAAAAAAAAAGTTTCAAGTGGGGGAGGGGGATGGGGGAGAGCGGGGGGAGAGGCAGGAGTGGGTTGGGGGCGGGGGGAGGGGGCAACATATATGTGTAAGAATTGACAAAAGCAACAAAGAAATATGTAAAAAAAATAAAAAAAAATCTAGTGTGGTGGGGGTGGGTGTGGGGGGGGGGGGGGGAGAGAGGCGGGGTTAGGTGGGGTGGGGGGGTGAGGGGGCAACATATATGTGTAAGAATTGACAAAAGCAACACAGAAATATGTAAAAAAAAAAGTTTCAAGTGGGGGAGGGGGATGGGGGAGAGCGGGGGGAGAGGCAGGAGTGGGTTGGGGGCGGGGGGAGGGGGCAACATATATGTGTAAGAATTGACTAAAACAACAAAGAAATATGTAAAAACAAAAAAGTTTCAAGTGTGGGGGGGTTGGGATGGGGTTAGAGGCGGGGTGGGGGGGGGACGGGGATGGTTGCAAGATATATGTGTAAGAAAGGACTAAAACAACACAGACATATGTAAAAAAAAATAAAAAAAAATTAGATTTTCAAGTGGGGGTTGGGTGGGGGGGGGGGGGGGGGGGGGAGCGGGAGTGGTTTGTGGGGGAGGGCAGGGGGTGAGGGGGCAACATATATGTGTAAGAATTGACAAAAGCAACACAGAAATATGTAAAAAAAAAAGTTTCAAGTGGGGGAGGGGGATGGGGGAGAGCGGGGGGAGAGGCAGGAGTGGGTTGGGGGCGGGGGGAGGGGGCAACATATATGTGTAAGAATTGACTAAAACAACAAAGAAATATGTAAAAAAAAAAAAAGTTTAAAGTGTGGGAGGGTTTGGATGGGGTTAGAGGCGGGGTGGGGGGGACGGGGATGGTTGCAACATATATGTTACCTCGATATATTGTGATAAATCATTGTTCAGAACAATTTCTTTTTTTTTTTTTTTTCATAAAAAGTTTTAGGGTCGGCCCCTTAAAAATAGGGTCGGTCGGGCCACCGGAAACACAGGTATTTTTTTTTTGGCCTTATGAAATTAAGTTATACTTGATGCAGTTAAGGAACTACATTCTCGAAGTGCGTAAATCACCCAATCCGATTTTTTTGGTGTATTAATGCGCATAATATTTCGGTAAACCTACAAAAAAGACATGTTTATACTGTATACAATTGAAATTATTTCATTATTTCACAATCAGTAGTTATATTACTCGGTATACATATTCATGTCAGTCACCTTATAAAGTTGTATTTGAAGCAGTTAAAGGGGACTACATTGCTTACAACGGTAAAGCGTCTCATCCGTTAAAATCTCCCTATTCAGAAATTGCACTATATACATATACACGATTCCAAAAAGTCAGCCATGCAAAAACAATCGAGTTTCTAGTGGGGTGTGTGGATGCGGTGTGGGGCAACATAGCTATATGTAAAAAGAAAAAATGTGTTTCAAGTAGGGGTAGGGGTAGCTATATGTGTAAGAATTGACCAAAACAACACAGAAATATGTTAACAAAAAAAACATTAAAAAAAAGGGGGCATGGGATGGGGGGAGGATGCGGGGAGGAGGGAGCCCATGTCCAAATATGGGTGATGTATGAATAAGATGCATAATGCTGTAAGAAATCCCAACCAAAATTATAGATATATACAACAGCTACACACAAACCTTGATCTGTCTTTATTGCACATTTTAAGGGCCATCACAATTTGGGTTGCATGGGAGCCCAGAATTTGCAGAAGACAAACTTACTTAAGCAACCCTTTACATCATACTATAAGGAAACCAATTCCCAAATAAATTTAGTTGAGCTAAGACAAGAAATGTAAGAGCTTACACACACAATTTGATGTGAAACAGACACATTTTACGGGCTATCAGAATTTGGGTTCCAAGGGAGCCCAGTCATTACAGGAACCAACATTACTTAAGCAGCCCTTAAGATAATGCTATAAGGAAGCTCATGGCCAAATTTGGTTGTGCTAGGATACAAAATGTAAGAGTTATAGACTTCTAAACACAGCTTACACGCAAAATGTGATGTGAAATGGGACACATGTTATGTCATTACAGGAACAAAATTGCTTATGCAGCCCTTAAGATAATGCTATAAGGAAGCCCATGGCCAAATTTGGTTGTGCTAGGATAAGAAATGTAAGAGACATAGACCTGTAAACACAGCTTACAAGCAAACCTTGATGTGGGACGCCAACGCCGATGCGACACTGAAGGTGATGACTACCCTCGCTTTGTTTTACTCCAAGTCAAACAAAGGGCCATAATTCTGTAATAAATTAGGCAATCAACAAAGGGTGATGTAGAGGGACATACGGTCATCAGTTGTTATGAGTATATGAAGTTTGGGAACAACCCGAAATGCTAGTTATAAAAATGTGTTACACGATGCGACAAGACAAAAATGAGTTTGGGACGCAACGCGACGTTACGGATCGTGTGATTCCTATATAACCCCGACTTCGCTTTCTGAAAGCAGGGGTATAATAATAATAAGGGGGCAAGACCCCGTTTACAGACAGATGCTGGGGCAATTGTTACATCCCCAAAACATTTCGATCGGGGGATAACAATGACACAATAACTGCATTTTTATAATAATTAGGCTATAAATCGAGAACAGAAAAGTATAATCAATACATAAATCAACAGGCCCTATATTACTCTTAATAGACATAAACATTTTTTTCACTAAATTCACAGAATGAGACCTGCAAAACATGACATGTAAGTTTATCACAATATAATACAAAGCTCCAGATAAGCATTAGTGTCGATGGGTATTTTACACCCTAAATAATTATCAATGCTGATTTTAATTTCCAATTGCTGATTTCCTAAATTTTAATGCTGAAATACCCCCAAATTTTGCTTATCTTAAGCTCTGAATATGTGTTCAAAAGCCAGCACCGCTTAAAGAGTTATTTTTACAAATCGGAGCTAACAAGTTACATATACCTGTTCAAGGTCTGCACACCTTTCACATTCACAGTCAAAGTAATACTGTTCCTTTAGTTGTTGTTTTCTCTCCGAAGTAGTGGCCAGTTGTTCTACGTAACTTATGAAGATCTGAAATATAGAGGGTAAAACCTTCAGCAGTATTTGACATTGCCTGAACTGCTAGGAAGAACTTTGTAGTTGCAGAATGGCAGGACCAAGTAATATTACTTTCTAAGTTGTTGTCTTCTCTCCATATAAGTGTGACCAGTTGTTCTACATAATTTATGTAGATACAAACAGCTAATTTATCATGTCGATCTGTATAATTCTGCCGAGAAACAGGGTGCCTGAGATAAAATCTTAGCTCGGCAGTTACTTTCCTATCCCGTCAGGTGCACCTCTTTTGATGACGTCAGCACCTCTTTTGATGACGTCATGGTATATTTGATGAAGTCTGGGTACTTTTGAACGGAAAGAAATGGGAAAAAAGGTAAATTAATGATTTTAAACGATCAACACGATAAATAGAATATCATGTTAGTGCCGGATCTCATCCTGTTTATCAGGTTCGGCACGAAAAAATGAAACCCTCGGCACAGCCTCGGGTTTCATTTTTTTCTCAGCCTCACCTGATAAACTGGATGAGATCAGGCACTAACATGATATTCTCTATATATATCCATCAACTATGCCTTACTGATGACACCTCATTAACTAAGATGATTACCACCATGCAGGTTGGGATTTCTGATGGCATTAGAAGGGGCATAACTCCAAATGAAATGAGAAATTACAGTATTTGTCTGTCATAGTTGTCTGACCTAAAATAACAAGCACAATACTCCTCAATATGAATCCACACAAAATTAGTAATGAAAACGAAGCAGTGTTCATAGTGTTGATGATGATGATTAACACAGGAGTATACTTTGTGTTTAATGATAATTGACATAAATATACACATCGTGTTTAAATTTCAACTGACATAGGAATGTACATCGTGTTAAATTTCGACTGAGAAAAGAATGTACATCGTGTTTAAATTTCGACTGACAAAAGAATGCACATTGTGTTATATTTCGACTGACATAGGAATGTTCACCGTGTTTAAATTTCAACTGACACAGGAATGTACATCGTGTTTAAATTTTGACTGACAAAAGAATGCACATTGTGTTAAATTTCAACTGACATAGGAATGTTCACCGCGTTCAAATTTCAACTGACATAGGAATGTACATCGTGTTTAAATTTTGACTGACAAAAGAATGCACATTGTGTTAAATTTCAACTGACATAGGAATGTTCACCGCGTTCAAATTTCAACTGACATAGGAATGTTCATCGTGTTTAAATTTCAACTGACATAGGAATGTTCACCGTGTTTAAATTTCAACTGACATAGGAATGTACATCGTATTAAATTTCGACTGACAAAATAATGCACATTGTGATCAATGATAATTAAAAAAGAATGTACATTGTGTTAAATTTTGACTGACAAAGGAATTTACATTGTGTGAAATGCTGATTGACACAGGAAAGTAAATTCAGTTAAATGAAAAGGGCTCTAAGATTTTCAGTTTACAGTAGATGATAATTCAGTATATGAGAAAGTTACCTTGTTTGGAGATGGATCTGGTACAGCCTCGATAGCCCTGACAACCAGTGTGCTTCCCTGGAATGTAGCAACAGCATTTGGTTTACATCTGTGGTCTATCATAGAACCGCTGGAAAGTACAGAATTGAATTGAGTTTTACTGCGCACTGACACATGAAAGGTTATATGGCGTCTAACAGCAATGAACATGCAAGGCTCATCCTCCATTTACATCAAGATAAAATACGGAGAACCTTCTAACCTGAAGAACTGCAAAGTTGCTGCAAATTCTATAGTAGACACTCCAATTACGATGGAGCCACGTTTCCATGTGTGCATCTGTGGTGTCATGATGAAGAGTTGAATGAGCATGATCAAAAATGACAAAAAAGAACATGAAGGGAGGTCCTACCCCTATGCCTCTAGCGGGATTTGCAGTGATTGTATTCTACCCCGGCAACCACACGGGGATGGCAATTACAGGAATAAGAAATGTCAGAAATGCAAGGCAACAACTCGTACACTATTGACCCGCTGATCCTCAACTATTTGTCTCGCATTTTATTACAACACTGCTGAATATAAAATCGGATTAAGTCAGCAAGCATTTTTCTATCAGTCAAGGGCAATAACTCCTGACCTAAGAATGTTCAAACTCAAACTTGACATACTTTTTGTTATAAAACTACTGTGTGCACCATATGGATTAATTAGACTATAAAATTAAGTGGGTACGATCAATCCTTCTCAGACAGAATCCTGTATACCCCTACCGCACCAAAAAAAAAACACCATGGCTTTTCCCAGGTATTTTGGGAAAAAGTACCCTTGTAAAAAAAAAGGCAAACATTTTCATCGATAAAATGGCCAATTGAGAATTGTTTACGTCAACATTTTGTAAGTTAGGGCGAGGTAAAAGCCTAAAAGGTATAATTAAGAACACTATTACATCACTAACATACCACTTATATTGATTAGTATGTAACACAAGAGCTGTCGGAGAACAGCGCAGCTCGACTATTCGATTTTTCAGAGAATAATAAATTATATAGCTAGTATATACCATCAGAAAACACGGCAAAAGTAATTTTATCTGTTTTAATCCAAAATTGCTGTCATTTTAAAGAAATTTGTGGTCGAAGGAGCTGATATCTGGCAATTTTTATGGTGGCCTCATTTCATTTTTTTTATTGATCTTTCATCTGTGTATATGAATTTAATCTAAATTGTTTTATATGTAATATAGCTATATGTGTAAGAGTTGACCAAAACAACGCAGAAATATGTAAAAAAAATAATAGAGTTTTGATGGGGTGGGGGGCAACATAGCTACATATGTGTAAGAATTGACCAAAAACACACAGAAATATGTAAAAAAAATACAAAAAATTGAGTTTCGAGTGGGGTGAGTGGGGGGAAGTGGGGGCAACATAGCTATGTGTAAGAATTGACCAAAACAACACAGAAATATGGGGTGGTGGTTGTGGTGGGGGGGGGGGGGAGGGGGCAACATATATGTGTAAGAAGCTATGTGTAAGAATAAAACAACAAAGAAATATGTAAAAAAATAAAATAAAAATATTCCAGTTTCGAGTGTGTGTGTGTGTGTGTGTGTGTGTGTGTGTGTGTGTGTGTGTGTGTGTGTGTGGGTGGGTGGGTGGGGGGGGGGGGGGGGGGGGCAACATATATGTGTAAAAAGCTATGTAAGAATTGACCAAAAGAACACAGAAATATGTAAAAAAAAAACAACAAGAGGGCCATGATGGCCCTATATCGCTCACCTGAGTAAATCTGAACCAATACAAGAGGGTCAAGATGGCCCTAAAGCGATCAACTGAGTACTGGCACATTATCGAACTTCTTCGAAATCTTATGGTCATATACAATCTGTGCAAGTTTGGTTAAGATTGTTCAAGAAATGTGGGCTCTGTTGTGTATAACAACATTGATATAGACAGTTTAAGACCCTGACAAAGTTTGGTAAAGATCAAATACAAAATGAAGGTGCTAGAGAGTAACACCTTGGGCAGAGCCAAATGTAACATATGAGAGCTGTGTGCTTGGTGGTTTTAGAGAAGATTTTTTAAGTTTTTCCCTATACAAGTCTATGTAAACGTGATCCCTTGGGCGGGGCCAAATGTAAACCCAGGGTCACCATTTGAACAAACTTGGTAAAGGACCATAAGAGTATAGTAAATGCAAAATATTAAACCTCTGGCTCTTGTAGTTCCAGAGAAGAAGACTTTAATGTAAAACTGTGACCCACTGAGTGGGGTCAAGTTTTACCCCAGGGTCACCATTTGAACAAACTTGGTAGAGAACCATAAGCTTATAGCAAATGCAAAATATTAAACCTCTGGCTCTTGCAGTTCCAGAGAAGAAGATTTTTTTCAGTTTTTCCCTATACAAGCCTATGTAAAACTGTGACCCCCCGGGGCGGGGCCAAATGTGACCCCAGGGTCACCATTTGAACAAAACTGGTAGAGGACCATGAGCTTATAGCAAATGCAAAATATTAAACCTCTGGCTCTTGCAGTTAAGTTTTTCCCTATACATGTCTATGTAAAACATGTGACCCTTGGGGCGGGGCTAAATGTGACCGGAGGTTCACCATTTGAGCAAACTTGGTAAAGGACCATAAGCTTATAGTAAATGCAAAATATCAAACCTCTGGCTCTTGTAGTTTCCGAGAAGATTTTTTATTTTTTTTCCTATGTAAGTCTATGTAAAACTGTGACCCCTGGGGCGGGGACAAATTTGACCCCAGGGTCACCATTTGAACAAAATAAGTAGAGGACCATAAGCTGATGCTACATGAAATACATGAGAGCTCCATGCCATGTGGTTCCAGAGAAGAAGATTTTTTTCAGTTTTTCCCTATACAATCCTATGTAAAACTGTGACCCCTGGGTCACCATTTGAACAAACTTGGTAGAGGACCATAAGCTTATAGCAAATGCAAAATATTAAACTTCTGGCTCTTGCAGTTTCAGAGAAGAAGATTTTTTAAGTTTTTCCCTATACATGTCTATGTAAAACATGTGAACCTTGGGGCGGGGCCAAATGTGACCCGAGGGTCACCATTTGAACAAAATTGGTGAAGGACCATTAGCTTATAGTAAATGCAAAATATCAAACCTCTGGCTCTTGTAGTTTCCAAGAAGAAGATTTTTTAAAAAAATTCCTATATAATTCTATGTAAAACTGTGACCCCTGGGGCGGGGACAAATTTAACCTCAGAGTCACCATTTGAACAAACTTAGTAGAGGACCATTAGCTGATGCAAAATGTAATACAAGAGACCTCTGTGGCTTGTGGTTTCAGAGAAGAAGATTTTTTAAAGTTTTTTCCTATATGTCTATGAAAAACATGCAAAATCTCAAATACAAACTTTGTACCCCCGGGGCATGGCCATTTTTGACCCCGGGAACTTCATTTGAACAAACTTGATAGTCTAGGTGTAAGCGATCATTTTAAAAGAAAAACTGTTGAAATCTGTCCAGCGGTTCTTCAGAAGAAGATTTTTTAAGGTTTCGACCATATATGGTAATGGTGGCCATCTTGGATGTCGCGCTGATCTAATTTTAACAAATCTAAAAAGCATTCATCTAAGGATCATCCACGTGAAGTTTGGTCAAAATTGGCCAAACGGTTTCCGAGGAGAAGTCGTTTGAAGCAAAAGTTAACGACGGACGGACGACGGCCGACGGACGACGGCCGGACGACGGACGAAGAGTGATCCCAATAGCTCACCTTTGAGCCTTCGGCTCAGGTGAGCTAAAAAAAGTGGTGGACGGAGTGGGGTTAGGGGTGGAGGAGGGAGCCCATGCTCCAATATGGGTGAAGTATGAATAAGATGCCTAATGCTATAAGAAATTCCAAACCAAAATTATAGATATATACATGCTTACATGCAAACCTAGATCTGCCTTTATTGCACATGTTATGGGCCATCACAATTTGGGTTCCATGGGAGCCCAGAATATGCAGATGACAAAATTACTTACGCAACCCTTTACAACATACTATAAGGAAACCAATTCCCAAATTTAGTTCAGGTAGGACAAGAAATGTAAGAGATATAGACCTGTAAACACAGCTTACACGCAAAATATGATTTGAAATAGACACATTTTAAGGGCTATCAGAATTTGGGTTACATGGGAGCCCAGGGGTTACAGGAACCAAAATTACTTAAGCAGCCCTTAAGATACTGTTATAAGGAAGCTCATTGTCAAACCTGGTTGTGCTAGGGAAAGAAATGTAAGAGATATAGACTTGTAACACAGCTTACACGCAAAATTTGATGTGAAATGGGACACATTTTAATATGGGCTATCATAATTTGGGTTCCATGGGAGCCCATGGTTTACAGGAACCAAAATTGCTTATGCAGCCCTTAAGATAATGCTATAAGGAAGCCCATGGCCAAATTTGGTTGTGGTAGGATAAGAAATGTAAGAGATATAGACTTGTAAACACAGCTTACATGCAAACCTTGATGTGGGACGCCGACTTGATTACATAAGCTCTCTTATTCTTCGAATAGTCGAGCTAATAAGGGATGTATCAGTACAACATACATATGTTTTTTTTGAGATTGGATTTTTCTGTCTCAATAATTGGGGGAAAAAAGACATTATTTGGGAACGGTTCCGTTTTTCGGTCCCTTGGAACACCTAGAAAAAGCCCTGAACACCCAATAACTTCATTTGCAAGGATGTGTAATACTAAATACCTGAGGTATATTCCTGTGCCCACCTCCTGTAATTCACCATCACACACAGTAAAACTGTTAATCACCATCTGTAAATAGAGAATTAATGCACAATATTCTCTCCCATAAAAATACATGTTACTGTATTATCTGTCTATCCTATACACAGGAAAAATATCTAGGCATGAATTACATAACATATGTATTCGTCATATGTATTTCATATGAAAGTAACACATGTAATACATATGAAAATATTTTTCACTAAATAAAATTAAAACTTAAACAGGTTGTTAAAACATTTTTTACAATATTCTGCAATTTTTTATGACTAACAGTTTCATATGAAATACATATGTATACATTTCATATGTGGCACATGTGTATTATTTTAACATGAATTGAATTGAATTGGGTTTTAAGGTGCACCAACACATGAAATGATGAAAGGTTATATGGCGCCTAACAGGAATGAACATGCCAGGCTCATCCTCCATGTACATCTGAGATATAATATGGAGAATGGGCCTAGAACCTTCTCACCTGCAGAACTGCAGAGTTGCTGCAAATTTTATTGTTGACACTCCATTTATGCTGGAGCCACGTTTATTGTTTTTCCGCCACTGCTCTAGTGATTTTTAACATGAAAAATATATGTGGTACATATGTGACACATTTGCATTTACGTATGTGGCACATATATAAATAACATTATTTATATATGAAAGAAACATGCAAAGAATAAGAAACACATTTGTGGCACATAACATTTTTCCTGTGTACCACATTGTGCCTGAACGCTTTTTCAGAAGGAACATTCTAATTCTAATGGTACATTAAATTTCATCATCTACAGTGCTATATTTGAATAGTGTACTACTTCAAAGTAAGAATTAAAAGCATTCCATTATACCTTACAAAAAATGTCAAACAGATCTGTTCCCGACGGCAATGTGACAACTCCTCCAGCGTACTCCTTCAGCGTAAACGCCAACTTGGCAAACTGTTCCGAGCGTGTTGCATCTTTCTGAATGTCTGACTTGTCTAGAGGATACAATATACGATTAAAGGCAGGATAGGAATATCGAATTATAAACAATTTAAAGGGACACATGGCAATCTTCAAGTCCAGAATCATTTTGACGCTAAACCTGCTTGCATATAATTAAATAACATTTTGAGATGTCAATTTTCTTCGTTATGAATCTACCAAATGTTTAAATACAGTACTGGTGCGATACAATCAACAGTTAGAAAATAGAAGTTAAAACAATTTTCTTTGAATTTAAATTGAAAAACTAACGGGACTAACAAATCATCGGTGTCCCTTTAATATTCTAGTTAACAAGAATGTCACCAGTAAGTGACAATGTCACCAGTAAGTGACAAATGTCTCCAGTAAGTGACAAATGCCCCTGAAGGTTTTCTTATAATTATTCCTACATTGCTGAACATGCTAAAGTTATTGCTGAAACAAGATTGTTCCGAACGGAAACCAGGCTGTTCGAATGGTGCTATTACTACATGCCTCCGCCCATACTTTTAGGGGCATAAAAAGGCTTTGAAAGTAAAATCATTAACCTCCATCGAGTGGTAAAACGTAAAACGTGAAATGACTTCATGTGTTAGTTTCATTCAACTCAGCCTTTAATTCCGTATCCTTTAACTCAGCCTTTAAAACACTGCTAAGTCTGGTAAAAGGAGATCATGTTTAATTAAAACAGCTTACGGGTCATAAAATCTTCAAACTTTCGGGACCAAACAGAGTTCATAGGAAGGTCAAGGCTTTTACAGATGACCAATCGTAGCATCAGTCTGACTGTATCCATGGGGATCTTTGGTTCTACATTTTTCAAACACTTGCATTCTTTTTTATGCACTGTCCAGTCCCTTTTCTGAAAAAGGAAATACATCAAGCGGTGGTAATCAGTGTTGGCAAAACAGACATAGCAAGCATTATAATATCTCAGGAAATGCACTCTTCACAAACAAGAGGTTCAAATGGCCCGAGTCGCTCACCTGAGAAAAGTAGTGCAATTGATTATTAGATTGAAAACTTTGTACGTCATAAGGTAAAGTTGCAAAACTTGGTTCTTTGTAATTACAGAAAATGTTTGTATGGAAATGGACGGACAGGAAACCCCGGGGTGCAGCCATTTTTTACCCTAGGAACTTCATTTGTACAGCTTTTATAGTTGGTGATCATATATAAACAAAAAATGTTGAAATCTATTCAGTGGTTCATAAGAAGTAGATTTTTCAAGGTTTTGACCAATGGTGGCCATCTTGGATAATGCTTTGACCTAATTTGTATCATTTTGAAAGGCACTGACATCAGAATCATTCGCGTGAAATTTTGTCAAAACTGGCCGTTCAGTTTCTGATATGTTATTTACCATCCCCAACCCACCCTTCAATGGCAGCCATCTTAAATGTGGCGTATTCCTAATTTTAACAAATTTGAAAATCATTGATCTAAGGATCATTCATCTGAAGTTTAGTCAAAAGTGACCAAGCCGTTTTGGAGAATAACATTTTTAAAAAGATGTTCATATATATAATTCTATATAAAACTGTGACCCCCGGGGCGGGGCAAGATTTGACCCCAGAGTCACCATTTGAACAAACTTGGTAGAAGACCATAAGTTAATGCTACATACAATATAGGAGAGATCTATGTCTTGTGCTTTTAGAGAAGAAGATTTTTTAAATTAAGTATGTAAAATATGTAAAATCTCTGTATACAAACTTTAGAACCCCGGAGCACAGCCATTTTAGACCCCAGTAACTTCATTTGTAGTCTAGGAGTTGGCGATCATTTATAAACAAAAACTGTCAAAATCTGTTCAGCGGTTTTTGAGAAGGAGATTTGTTAAGGTTTTGACCAAATATGGTAATGGTGGCCATCTTGGATGTTGCACTGCCCTAATTTGTAAGACTTTAAAAAACATTGACCTCAGTATTGACCATGTGAAATTTGGTCAAAATTGGCCAAGCGGTTTCTGAGAAGATATTGTTTACAAATGCCCTATATAAGTCCATGTAAAACACGTAAAATATCCATAGTAACAAACTTTGGAACCCCCGGGAACAGCCATTTTTTACCCTAGGAATTTCGTTTGTATAACTTTTGTAGTTTAGGAGTTGGCGATCATTTATAAGAAAAAACTTTCAAAATCCGTTCAGCGGTTCTTGAGGTTTCGACCATATATGGTAATGGTGGCCACCTTGGATGTCGCATTGATCTTAGTTGTATAATTTTGGAATAATTTGACCTCAGTATCATCCATGTGAAATTTGGTCAAAATTGTCCAAGGAGAAGTTGTTTAACCAAGAGCAAACGGATGACGACGACGGACAGACAAAAAGCAGTCACAATACCTCACTTTGAAGGCTCAGGTGAGCTAAAAAAAATAAAATAATGGACTCATTCGTTACCTGGCAGATTTTGTCTCAATTTTAGTGGAATGAATCTTTACCTTGCAGTTTTCTAACAATTTTAGTGGAATAAATCATAACATGACAGACTTTTAACAATTTTTGCGAAATGAATCACTACCTGGAAGGCTTTGCCTCAATCCTGGCAGACTTTGCCACAATTTTAGTGGAATGAATCTTTACCTTGCAGTTTTTTAACAATTTTAGTGTAATGAATCATTATCTGACAGACTTTGTCTCAATTTTAGTGAAATAAATCTTTACCTGGCAGATTTGGTAACAATTTTAAGGAATAAATCCTTACCTGACAGACTCTGTCACAATACTGGAGTTGTCCACATCCTGTACATTTCTTTAGGTTATCACTCCTGGAAGAGAACATGTATTTTCATAAAGAGACACAAAACAAATTCAGCCATATTTTTTATCAAGAGTGTTTGCACAAAGCGTGTGTTACTTAAGTTTTATAGTCTCTCTGCCCAGTTACGGTAGTGCAAAAGCGTCAGTGTGTGTAATTCCAGGGTGTATAGTCCAACTGTCGCATTACTATGGGAACTACAAGGTGGACATATTAAAGGGGATGATGCACATTATCGAACAACATTAATTTTATTTAAAAGGGTTTTAAAAAACTTGAGAAAAGCTGAAAGGATTATCAAAATAACATCATAAAAAATAAAGGAGATATGATCTATTGAAAATTTGCAAAGAAACATAAATGGAGGCGGCCATCTTGGAATGATGACATCATCGCTCCTTTTTACCATATATGGCATACTGACAAAATATCTTTTAAAGCAAAGAAAATTGCTGCAAACTGATTAAAAATAAATATATAAATGTAAAATGTAACACTGAATGCCTATTTTTCATTTGCAGTGATTTCTTTGCTTTAAACCGGACAATAGTGCATCATCCCCTTTAAGAATTGTAAGTTTTGCTACTTAGACATGTGTCACAGCCTTTGCTAGAGCTGTAGATAAGCTGATTTTTGAGTATTTTACTCATACCGTATTTTACCTTGTATAGTACGCACCCGTGTATAGTACGCACCCCCTTCTCGGAGGTCAAAACTGGGGTACAAAAGTTGTTTCCGTGTATAGTACGCATCAAAATATTATGCTTTCTTTTTCAGATAAAGGTGAAGTCATTTGTTAAGAAACATGAACAGAAGAAGCTTTTCATTTTCATTTGTATAACGCATATTCAGACTGTGATGTATTGTAGTAATAGTGGTAAAATAAACTAGTGGGAGGGGTGTGGGTGTGTTTATTTATTTGTGTTGACAGTAGTTTTCCTAGATGAACCATTCAACGAAAATAAAAATAAAAAATAAAAAAAATAAAAAAAATCACGATCGAGATAATTAGCGTACAAAAGAAAATATAATTACTTCAATCATTAATTGCCAATCTTCAGGGGAGTACCTATCTTGTATCATCTCATCAAAGAGCCAATTATAATGCCGCAGATAATTGTCCGTAATCCGATAATTACATCTACTAAAACACAACAAAGTCGTTGGTTACCGTAATCCATTACGCCGATTATACTAACATTGTGTATTCACGGGAACCAGAGTTTATCATAAGTGAATCAGATGTGTAACGCGTGATAAGTTACCTGTACCCCATGGCTAAATCTGGTAAAGGTCACACGGCGTGTCAAAGTGCATCCTCAGAAATAGTCTATACTCGCGGCAACTTCAAAGGATTATAAAAATAGAATAACCCATTCTACCCGTGTTTATAATGTGTCAAAACTGCAGCCGAGGTGCGATATTGTTTGACCCAATTATCAATCATCAAATGTGTACCGGTAAGCATGTTTTCACAAGGGTTACAAGCATTATTGAATAATTGCCATTTCAAAGTAGGGTGATTCTGCCTTTCTACGCCGTCTAAAATATATGTATTTCAAAATAAAGCAAAAACTTCATTAATTTTTTATAAAATATTAAATAAAATCCTATAAATATAAGAATAGAATAGAACTGTAAAAATACTACATGTACCCAGTATGTACCAGTCTAAACAGCTGGAAGTCACGCGATATTAC
Source organism: Cyrtodaria siliqua (assembly GCA_037043455.1). NCBI lineage: Eukaryota > Metazoa > Mollusca > Bivalvia > Adapedonta > Hiatellidae > Cyrtodaria > Cyrtodaria siliqua. The sequence goes on along the minus strand of JAWPHD010002440.1, from coordinate 16,296 downwards.
GTCACGCGATATAAACAAAAAGATCGAGCAGGGCCCTCACGCTACTTTGGGGGAAGGGGCCCGCAGCCCTCAGAAGGGGGAATTTTTGTAACTGGGGGGAATTTTTACAACAAATAAAAAACTCTGTTTGATTAACACGTTTCACTTTATTAACATACATTCGTCAACCATCTGGTTCTTTTTCTGATAAAAAAACTCCACTTAATAACCATCAATGGCATGTTTTCATCGGAGATCCACACGTCCTGTGCACGATAAACAGTCTAAAACCAGTCTAATAATAATCAAAACGTCTTTTTCAAACCGGTAAACACGACATCGTGAGCATATCGTCTTGAAAATCGGATTTTTTTTTTTTTTTTTTTTTGATTTTTTTTTTACGAATTTCTGAGGGGGAAAAATATCAATTTTTGGGGGAAAAAAAGATACTTTTCAGGTGGGGGACTGCCGCCGAATAACGGCGGCAGAAATGACCAAATGAGGGCCCTGTCGAGGGACGATTTTTCACTCAATTTATTGAAGTTTTACAACAAACATGCAAACATTTATACAAAAAGAAGCATCATAATACACTTTATTCATTTATAAATCGGATTAAGTCAATATATTACTTATATGAAGCGAGTAAATTACGAAAAAATTGTGTATTATCGGTATTCACAATTTTCTGTCTCAATGTCTGTTCGTCGTCAACGTTTTTCTTCCCAGACATCGATTTCCTGCAAGAAAAAAAAGAGTTCTTTTTATTGTTTCCTTATATTGTACGCACCCCCCTTTCGGAAACCGTAAAAGTGGTAAAAAAACTGCGTACTATACAAGGTAAAATACGGTACTTTTTTTTAAAACAAGAGGCCCAAGAGGGCCTGTGGACGCTCTACTGGCTAACATGGCTCTTATAACATCAATGAAGCGAGTGACTGCCATTTACGTTTTTTTGAAAGTTTCAGGCAAAAAACAGCTTTTTGACTAAATCAAGGGCCATAACTAAAGAATCTGGTAAAGTTTGTAAAGATTAGATGAAAAATGAAGGCCATACCGTATTAACGAGGCAAAATATAGCATTTATTTCTGGTCCAACATAGAGATAAAAAAAAAAAAAGAATTCTGAAAAAAATGGAATAATTTAAAAAAAAAATAATATGAAAAAAATAATAATAATTAAAAAAAAATCAAAAATCAAAAAAAAAAAGAATAAAAAAAAAAGAAAATAAATAAATAAATAAAAAAAAATAAAAATAATGATTAAAATAAAAATGAATAATAATATAAAAAAGACAGTTGTAAAATCTGGTAAAGTTTGGCAAAGATCAGATGCAAAATGAAGGCCTTATCGTAGGACGAGGCATATTATAGCATTTTTAATAAAATCAAGGGCCATAACTCCGCTGTTACTTGTCCGATCTGGTTGGTTTTCGAACTTGACCAAGCTTTCATAGACATTAACAATTTCATGAAGTTTGGTAAAGATCGGATGAAAAATGAAGGCGCTATCGTCTTAACGAGGCAAAATATATAATTTTGAAGTAAATCAAGGGCCATAACTCCGGTGTTACTGGTCCGATATGGCTGGTTTTCGAACTTGTCTGAGCTTTCATTGATATTAACAATCTGATAAAGTTTGGTAAAGATCGGATGAACAATGAAGCCCCTATAGTCTTAACGAGGCAAAATATAGCATTTTTAACTAAATCAAGGGCCATAACTCCCCTGTTACTATTTCGATATGGCTGGTTTTCGAACTTGTCCAAGCTTTCTTTGATATTAACAATCTGTTCAAGTTTGGTAAAGAGTGGATGAACAATGAAGCCCCTATTGTCTTAACGAGGCAAAATATAGCATTTTTAACTAAATCAAGGGCCATAACTTCCCCGTTACTGGTCCGATATGGCTGGTTTTCAAACTTGTTCGAGCTTTCAACGACATTAACAATCTGATAAAGATTGGTAAAGATCGGATGAACAATGAAGCCTCTATCGTCTTAACAATGCAAAATATAGCATTTTTAACTAAATCAAGGGCTACAACTCCGCTGATACTAGTCCGATATGGCTGGTTTTCGAACTTGTCCGAGCTTTCATTGATATTAACAACATGGTAAAGTTTGGTAAAGATAGGATGAAAAACGAAGGCCCTATCGTCTTAACGAGGCAAAATATAGCAATAAAGCATTATTAACTAAATCAAGGACCATAACTCCGCTGTTACTGGTCCGATCTGGCTGGTTTTCGAACTTGTCCAAGCTTTCATTGATATTAACAATGTGGTAAAGTTTGGTAAAGATAGGAAGAAAAATGAAGGCCCTATCGTCTTAACGAGGCAAAATTTAGCAATATAGCATTTTTAACTAAATCAAGGCCATAACTCCGCTGTTACTTGTCCGATCTGGCTGGTTTTCGAACTCATCCGAGCTTTTATTGATATTAACAACCTGTTAAAGTTTGGTAAAGATCGGATGAAAAATGAAGGCCCTATCGTCTTAACGAGACAAAAGTTAACAACGGACGACGGACAACGGACAACGGACGACGGACGGACGACGGACAACTTGGCATCCCATAAGCTCTGCTGGCCTTCGGCCAGTAGAGCTAAAAATAACTCAGTTCTTTTAAAATGTTCAGTACTCATCAACTTACTTCAAAAACACTATATTAGTATGTTTTGTCCTGTGGAACATATTTAAATGATGAAAATTGATTCTTTTGTTTTTACTTAACTTCCCTTTAATCAAAATAGTTGTTTCTTTTAAAATGTATTAATTCACATCAATTTTGAACCCATGAACTATTTAAAGCAAGTGTTTACTATGAACGAGTTCCCTTGGCTCATTCATTTTGAACTGATGAGTAAATACTCATTGCAGTCAAAAATTATCTACAGCTCTGGACCTTCTCACCTGTCACCACTGTGGGTTTGAATCCCACTGGGAGCTCGACTTGTGAGAAAGTGTTGATTCCTACGGATGGCGTTTAATATGGAATTTATTAAAATGAGTTGAATAAAATTATATGATGGGAGGCTGTGCCGAGCATCATATCAGTTTTATCCAATGAGTTTACTAAATTCAATATTAAATAGGCACAAATACGAGATTCTATTTAGGCCAAAAAAACAACAACCCTGTGTTTCCGGTGGCCCGACCGACCCTATTTTTAAGGGGCTGACCCTAAAACTTTTTATGAAAAAAAAGTAAACTGACATCATAGAGAAACTTTCAGTTGTATCATCAACTTGTATGGGGTTTATTAGATAAATACATGTAGAATCTCACAATATCTTGCCCCCCAAAAAAAAAAGGAAAAGAAAAAGAAAAAAAAAGTGCCTACCGAACCTACCCTATTTTTTTAGAGCATGCAATATGAAACACACCTAATTTTTTTTTTGGCCTTATCACAAAGCTCAAAAAAAGCAACATTTATTACCATTGAATATTGAAAGTTTGTAAGCAGTCACTTATCAACATGATAATAAAATATTGAAAAATGTTACTCAACTTTTACAGTGATTCTTTATCTGCTGTTTTAAAACTTATTTTTTACTCCAATAATTGTATCTGGGACATTTGCTAAAAAAGTACATATAAATAATCATTACTTTGTGGATGGTCTCCCTTATATTTAAAAACAATGTGTAAGGCCTCAAAGCTGCCTCTCTGTCTGTCTGTCTATCTGTCTGTGTCTGTGTGTCTCTCTCTCCACTGCATTCGTTAATGTCTGAACATCATAGAAGGTGCCGGGTGGTGGCATTAGAAATTTGGTATCAGTCCAGCAACACAAAATATATACAAAAACTTTAATGACCGAGTCACCATTAAAACTATTTAGGCTAAATAAAATTATACCTGAGTTTACTGTTACCCGACCGATCCTCTGAAAACACCCACGACTCCTTTTTTTTTTATTGAAAAAAACAACAACAAAAAAAAAAAAATTGAAAAAATAATTATGTTCACGCGATCAAGACCGACTCATGTGCTCATTTTCCTGCTGTTGGAACTGACCCTCTGAAAAATTTAAACTGTTTTACCCCTTTGCAATAATTGCAAGTGTTTGGGAAAAGAGCCAGTTGTTGCCAGGCCTTTTGGGAAACAATAAAACACACACAATTTCAAATTGTTATGTATTGTAGTTTTTAAAATACCACATTTTCCCTTACATCAAAGCTCATCGCCACCTTAAATGTAGCTTCGCCAAAAAATAAAACAAAAAAATAAAATAAAATAAAATGCCTACCTACCCCCTATTTTTTTCAGCAATGTTACAGTAAACACAGGTATAATTTTACTTGGCCTAACAAGAAGTAACATATAAAGAAGGCGACAATACTGAATGAACAGTTTCAATCGGTATTTAGCCCAAAGTCACCACTATCCCAAAAGTTCTTAAGTAAAATAAAACTCCAGAACGAGGGTCAACAAATCCCAGAGGAATGTAAGGCACACAGTAAAATGCCTGAAATTGAAAAATCCACCAAGGGAATAGAAAAATTGTTATCAAATTTAAACCCACATAAAGCTGCAGGCCCAGACCAAATGAACCCCATTATTCTGATAACTCTTACAAATAATTTTCCAGAAATCATTTAAAACTGGAAAATTACCCTCTATATGGAAAAATGCAAATGTTACTCCAGCATTCAAAAACGGCGACAAATCCAACCCTGCAAACTACCGACCTATCTCCATCACATGCATTCTCTGTAAAACCCTAGAACATATTGTCGCCTTCTCAGTCGTTAAACACTTCAATAGACTAGGAATCTTTTATGAATTACAACATGGTTTCCGTGAGAAACAGTCATGTGAAACGCCGCTCATAATGCTTATGGATGAACTATTCAAAGGTGTTCACTCCAAGAAACAAATAGACGTGATTCTACTTGATTTCAGCAAAGTATTTGTTAATGTCAGCCATGAGAAATTGATTCTCAAACTGAGCGAATATGGGATCAGAGGGAATACTCTCATATGGATAGTCATTCACAGACAACCGCAAACAGAGGGTGGTTGTCAACGGATCCAGGTCATCATCAACACCTGTTTCTTCTGGAGTGCCACAAGGATCCGTCCTTGGCCCAATACTGTTTCTTGCATATATAAATGACCTCCCAAATTCCCAATAGATGTCAATTCCCGGGTTAGGTTATTTACAGATGACACTGCCATATACATTACAATCAGGCCATCCTTAAAAATATATTTGTTTGCTGTTTCCCGACCCAGAATTTTATAAGTGGGTAGGTGATTTTTTTTTTTGCCAAAGACAGTAAAAACCCATAAGAAATTAAAGAAAAATATATTAAAAACAGTAAAACAAGAGGCCCAAGAGGGCCTGTAGACGCTCTACTGGCTAACACGGCTCTTATAACATCAATGAAGCGACTGACTGCCATTTAAGTTTTTTTGAAAGTTTCGGGCAAAAAACAGCTTTTTAACTTTATCATGGGCCATAACTAAAGAATCTGGTAAAGTTTGGTAAAGATCAGATGAAAAATGAAGGCCCTACAGTATAAACGAGGCAAAATATAGCATGTTTAACTAAATCAAGAGCCATAACTCCTCTGTTACTGGTCCGACTGGTCCATCATAGAGCTAAAAAAAAAAAAAAATTTTTTAGAGAATAATAATAATAATAAAAAAAAACAATTAAAAAAAATGAATCAATTAAAAAAGAAAAAAAGAAAATTAAAAAAAAAAATAATAATAAAAAAAAACAAAAAAAAACAATTAAAAAAAAAAACTTAAAAATATTTTTTTAAAAAACAACAACAACAAATTAAAGAGAAAAAAAAAATCAATAAATATTAAAAAACCCCAAAAAAACAGGAATAAAAAAAAACTAAAATAAATAAATAAAAAAATAATAATTAAAAAATAAATAAAAAAAGAATAAAAGTAAAAAAAAAATTAAAAAAAAATAAATAAAAAAATAAGAAAATTTAAAAATAAATAAAAATAATAACGTAAAAAAGAAAGTCATAAAATCTGCTAAAGTTTGGCAAAGATCAGATGCAAAATGAAGGCCCTATCGTATGACGAGGCAAATTATAGCATTTTTAACAAAATCAAGGGCCATAACTCCGCTGTTTATGGTTCGATCTGGCTGGTTTTCAAACTTGACCAAGCTTTCATAGATTAACAATCGGATAAAGTTTGGTAAAGATCGGATGAAAAATGAAGGCCCTATCGTCTTAACGAGGCAAAATATATCATTTTGAACTAAATCAAGGGCCATAACTCCGCTGTTACTGGTCCTGGTCCGATATAAAAGTTTTTCGAACTTGATCGAGCTTTCATTGATATTAACAATCTGATAAAGTTTGCTAAAGATCGGATGAACAATGAAGCCCCTATCATCTTAACGAGGCAAAATATAGCATTTTTAACTAAATCAAGGACCATAACTTTGCTGTTACTGGTCTGATCTGGCTGGTTTTCGAACTTGTCTGAGCTTTCATTGATATTAACAATGTGGTAAAGTTTGGTAAAGATAGGATGAAAAATGAAGACCCTATCGTCTTAACGAGGCAAAATATAGCAATATAGCATTTTTAACTAAATCAAGGGCCATAAAACCGCTGTTACTTGTCCGATCTGGCTGGTTTTCGAACTCATCCGAGCTTTCATTGATATTAACAACCTGTTAAAGTTTGGTAAAGATCGGATGAAAAATGAAGGCCCTATCGTTTTAACGAGACAAAAGTTAACGACGGACGGACGGACGACGGACAACTCGGCATCCCATAAGCTCTGCTGGCCTTTGGCCAGTAGAGCTAAAAAAATATTTTGTTAAAGAATTGCTATAAAAAGTTTTGGGTAGGGCCCTTTTTGGTGAGTAGGTAGGGAAACGGCAAACCAACAATTTTTTATGGTTGGCCTCACTTCAGAAAAAAATCAGAAACAATACAAAATGATCTAGCCTGTTACACCAAACTTGAACAAGAGGCCCTCTTGGGCCTGTGGACGCTCTACTGGCTAACATGGCTCTTATAACATCAATGAAGCGAGTGACTGCCATTTACGTTTTTTTGAAAGTTTCAGGCAAAAAACAGCTTTTTGACTAAATCAAGGGCCATAACTAAAGAATCTGGTAAAGTTTGTAAAGATTAGATGAAAAATGAAGGCCATACCGTATTAACGAGGCAAAATATAGCATTTATTTTTGGTCCAACATAGAGATAAAAAAAAAAAAAAAAAAAAAAAAAAAAATCTGAAAAAATGGAATAATTTATAAAAAAAAAAAAAATGAAAAAAATAATAATAATTAAAACAAGAGGTCAATGACCTTGAAGCTCTACTGATTGATTTTGATTTCAGGAAGTAGTCGCTACAAACTGGTTTTTTGAAAATCTATTTTTAGCCGTGGTGGCCATCTTGAATTTCCGGCCGACCTGAAATTTTGCTAGGATCAATCAGACATCAAGAGCAACATTCCTGTGAAGTTTCATGAAAATCCGTCAAGTAGTTTCAGAGGAGTAGTCGCTACAAGTTTTCATTATATAACTCTATGTAAACAAAGATGGCCACTGGCAGCCATGTTTAACATAGAATCAAAACGATTTTCGACAAGGACCAACATCATGTCATGCTGATCATTTTAGAAAAAGTCCCATATCAATATCTCTTATAGTTTTCAAGAAGTAGTCGCTACAAACTTATTTTTTAAAAATCTATTTTTAGCCGTGGCGGCCATCTTGAATTTCCGGTCGACCTGAAATTTTGCTAGGATTAATTAGACATCAAGAGCAACATTCCTGTGGAGTTTCATGAAAATCCGTCAAGTAGTTTCAGAGGAGTAGTCGCTACAAGTTTTCATTATATAACTCTATGTAAACAAAGATGGCCGCTGGCAGCCATGTTTAACGTCGAATCAAAACGATTTTCGACAAGGACCAACATCATGTCATGCTGATCATTTTAGAAAAAGTCCCATAGCAATATCCCTTAGAGTTTTCAAGAAGTAGTCGCTACAAACTTGTTTTTTAAAAACCTATTTTTAGATTTGGCGGCCATCTTGGATTTCACATCTACATGAATTTTTGCTAGGATCAACTAGACTTCATGGGCAACATTTCTGTAAAGTTTCATGAAAATCTATTCAGTAGTTTCAGAGGAGTAGTCGCTACAAAAAAAAAGTTAACGGACGGACGGACGGACGGACGACGGACGCCGCACCACGGCATAAGCTCTGCTGATCTCTGATCAGTAGAGCTAAAAATTAAAAAAATAAAAAATAATAATAATAATAAAAAAATTAATAAAATAAATAAATAAAAAAAAAAATATATAATGATTAAAATAACAAGAGGTCAATGACCTTGAAGCTCTACTGATTGATTTTGTTTTCAGGAAGAAGTCGCTACAAACTTGTTTTTTGAAAATCTATTTTTAGCAGTGGCGGCCATCTTGAATTTCCGGCCGACCTGAAATTTTGCTAGGATCAATTAGACATCAAGAGCAACATTCCTGTGAAGTTTCATGAAAATCCGTCAAGTAGTTTCAGAGGAGTAGTCGCTACACGTTTTCATTATATAACTCTATGTAAACAAAGATGGCCGCTGACAGCCATGTTTAACATTGAATCAAAATAATGTTCGACTCTGATAACCATCATGTCATGCTGATAATTTTAGAAAAAGTCCCTTATCAATATCACTTATAGTTTTCAAGAACTAGTCGCTACAAACTTATTTTTTTTTAATCTATTTTTAGCTGTGGCGGCCATCTTGAATTTCTGGCCGATCTGAAATTTTCCTAGGATCAATTAGACATCAAGAGCAACATTCCTGTGAAGTTTCATGAAAACCCGTCAAGTAGTTTCAGACGAGTAGTTGCTACAAGTTTTCAATATATAACTCTATGTAAACAAAGATGGCCACTGGCAGCCATGTTTAACGTCGAATCAAAATAATGTTCGACTCGGATAACCATCATGTCATGCTGATCATTTTAGAAAAAGTCCCATATCAATATCTCTTATAGTTTTCAAGAAGTAGTCGCTACAAACTTATTTTTTAACAAGAGGTCAATGACCTTGAAGCTCTACTGATTGATTTTGATTTCAGGAAGTTGTCGCTACAGACTTGTTTTTTGAAAATCTATTTTTAACCGTGGCGGCCATCTTGAATTTCCGGCCGACCTGAAATTTTGCTAAGATCAATAAGACATTAAGAGCAACATTCCTGTGAAGTTTCATGAAAATCCGTCAGGTAGTTTCAAAGAAGTAGTCGCTACAAGTTTTCATTATATAACTCAATGTAAACAAAGCAGCCATGTTTAAGGTCAAATCAAAACGATTTTCGACAAGGACCAACATCATGTCATACTGATCATTTTAGAAAAAGTCCCATATCAATATCTCTTATTGTTTTGAAGAAGTAGTCGCTACAAACTTATTTATTTTAAATCTATTTTTAGCTGTGGCGGCCATCTTGAATTTCTGGCCGACCTGAAATTTTTCTAGGATCAACTAGACATCAAGAGCAACATTCCTGTGAAGTTTCATGAACATCCGTCAAGTAGTTTCAGAGGAGTAGTCGCTACAAGTTTTCATTATATAACTCTATGTAACCAAAGATGGCCACTGGCAGCCATGTTTAACGTCGAATCAAAATAATTTTCCACAAGGATCTACATCATGTCATGCTGATCATTATAGAAAAAGTCCCATATCAATATCACTTATAGTTTTCAAGAAGTAGTCGCTACAAACTTATTTTTTAAAAATCTATTTTTAGCTGTGACGGCCATCTAGAATTTCCGGCCGACCTGAAATTTTGATAGGATCAATTAGACATCAAGAGCAACATTCCTGTAAAGTTTCATGACAATCAGCCAAGTAGTTTCAGAGAAGTAGTCGCTACAAGTTTTTACTATATAACTCTATGTAAACAAAGATGGCCGCTGGCAGCCATGTTTAACGTTGAATCAAAACGATTTTTGACTAGGATCAACATCATGTAATGCTGATCATTTTAGAAAAAGTCCCATATCAATATCACTTATAGTTTTCAAGAAGTAGTCGCTACAAACTTATTTTTTAAACAAGAGGTCAATGACCTTGAAGCTCTACTGATTGATTTTGATTTCAGGAAGTAGTCGCTACAAACTTGTTTTTTGAAAATCTATTTTTAGCATTGGCGGCCACCTTGAATTTCCGGCCGACCTGAAGTTTTGCTAGGATCAATAAGACATCAAGAGCAACATTCCTGTGAAGTTTCATGAAAATCTGTCAAGTAGTTTCAGAGGAGAAATCGCTACAAGTTTTCATTATATAACTCTATGTAAACAAAGATGGCCACTGAAAGCCATGTTTAAAATTGAATCAAAATAATGTTCGACTCGGATAACCATCCTGTCATACTGATCATTTTAGAAAAAGTCCCATATCAATATCTTTTATAGTTTTCAAGAAGAAGTCGCTACAAACTTATATTTTAAAAATCTATTTTTAGCCATGGCGGCCATCTTGAATTTACGGCCGACCTGAAATTTTGCTAAGATCAATAAGACATCAAGAGCAAAATTTGTGTGAAGTTTCATGAACATCCGTCAAGTAGTTTCAGAGGAGTAGTCGCTACAAGTTTTCATTATATAACTCTATGTAAACAAAGATGGCCACTGGCAGCCATGTTTAACGTCGAATCAAAATAATGTTCGACTCGAATAACCACCATGTCATGCTGATCATTTTAGAAAAAGACCCATATCAATATCACTTATAGTTTTCAAGAAGTAGTCGCTACAAACTTTTTTTTTTTAAATCTATTTTTAGCTGTGGTGGCCATCTTGAATTTCTGGCCGATTTGAAATTTTGCTAAGATCAATAAGACATCAAGAGCAACATTCCTGTGAAGTTTCATGAAAATCAGTCAAGTAGTTTCAGTGGAGTAGTCGCTACAAGTTTTCATTATATAACTCTATGTAAACAAAGATGGCCGCTGACAGCCATGTTTAACATCGAATCAAAACTATTTTTGACAAGGACCAACATCATGTCATGCTGATCATTTTAGAAAAAGTCCCATATCAATATCACTTATAGTTTTCAAGAAGTAGTCGTTACAAACTTGTATTTTGAAAATCTATTTTTAGCCATGGCGGCCATCTTGAATTTCTGGCCGACCTGACATTTTGCTAGGATCAATTAGACATCAAGAGCAACATTCGTGTGAATTTTCATGAAAATCCGTCAAGTAGTTTCAGAGGAGTAGTCGCTACAAGTTTTCATTATATAACTCTATGTAAACAAAGATGGCCACTGGCAGCCATGTTTAACGTCGAATCAAAATAATGTTCAACTCGGATTACCATCATGTCATGCTGATCATTTTAGAAAAAGTCCCATATCAATATCTTTTATAGTTTTCAAGAAGTAGTCGCTACAAACTTATTTTTTAAAAATCTATTTTTAGCCGTGGTGGCCATCTTGAATTTCCGGCGGACCTGAAATTTTCTAGGATCAATTAGACATCAAGAGCAACATTCCTGTGAAGTTTCATGAAAATCCGTCAAGTAGTTTCAGAGGAGTAGTCGCTACAAGTTTTCATTATATAACTCTATGTAAACAAAGATGGCCGCTGGCAGCCATGTTTAACGTCGAATCAAAATGATTTTCGACAAGGACCAACATCATGTCATGCTGATCATTTTAAAAAAAGTCCCATATCAATATCTCTTATAGTTTTCAAGAAGTAGTTGCTACAAACTTATTTTTTAAAAATCTATTTTTAGCCGTGGCGGCCATCTTGAATTTCCGGCCGACCTGAAATTTTGCTAGGATCAATAAGACATCAAGAGCAACATTCCTGTGAAGTTTCATGAAAATCTGTCTAGTAGTTTCAGAGGAGTAGTCGCTACAAGTTTTCATTATATAACTCTATGTAAACAAAGATGGCCGCTGGCAGCCATGTTTAACGTCTAATCAAAACGATTTTCAACAAGGTTCAGCATCATGTCATGCTGATCATTTTAGAAAAAGTCCCATATCAATATCCCTTAGAGTTTTCAAGAAGTAGTCGCTACAAACTTGTTTTTTAAAAACCTATTTTTAGATTTGGCGGCCATCTTGGATTTCACATCTACATGAATTTTTGCTAGGATCAACTAGACTTTATGGGCAACATTTCTGTAAAGTTTCATGAAAATCCATTCAGTAGTTTCAGAGGAGTAGTCGCTACAAAAAAAAGTTTACGGACAGACAGACGGACGGACAGACGGACGGACGACGGACGCCGCACCACGGCTAACTATTTTTAGCTGTGACGGCCATCTTGAATTTCCGGCCGACCTGAAATTTTTCTAGGATCAATTAGACATCAAGAGCAACATTCCTGTAAAGTTTCATGACAATACGCCAAGTAGTTTCAGAGAAGTAGTCTCTACAAGTTTTTACTATATAACTCTATGTAAACAAAGATGGCCGCTGGCAGCCATGTTTAACGTTGAATCAAAACGATTTTTGACTAGGATCAACATCATGTCATGCTGATCATTTTAGAAAAAGTCCCATATCAATATCACTTATAGTTTTCAAGAAGAAGTCGCTATAAACTTGTATTTTAAAACTCTATTTTTAGCTTTGGTGGCCATCTTGGATTTCACATCAACATGAATTTTTGCTAGGATCAACTAGACTTTATGGGCAACATTTCTGTAAAGTTTCATGAATATCCATCCAGTAGTTTCAGCTGTGAAGTCGCTACAAATAAAAGTTTACGGACAGACGGATGGACGGACGACGGACGCCGAACCACGGCATAAGCTCTGCTGATCTCTGATCAGTAGAGCTAAAAATCTATTTTTAGCCGTGGTGGCCATCTTGAATTTCCGGCCGACCTGAAATTTTGCTAGGATCAATTAGACATCAAGAGCTACATTCCTGTGAAGTTTCATGAAAATCCGTCAAGTAGTTTCAGAGGAGTAGTCGCTACGAGTTTTCATTATATAACTCTATGTAAACAAAGATCGACGATTTTCGACAAGGACCAACATCATGTCATCCTGATCATTTTAGAAAAAGTCCCATATCAATATCTCTTATAGTTTTCAAGAAGTAGTCGCTACAAACTTATTTTTTAAAAATCTATTTTTAGCCGTGGCGGCCATCTTGAATTTCCGGCCGACCTGAAATTTTGCTAGGATCAATTAGACATCAAGAGCAACATTCCTGTGAAGTTTCATGAAAATCCGTCAAGTAGTTTCAGAAGAGTAGTCGCTACAAGTTTTCATTATATAACTCTATGTAAACAAAGATGGCCACTGGCAGCCATGTTTAACGTCGAATCAAAACGATTTTCGACAAGGACCAACATCATGTCATGCTGATCATTTTAGAAAAAGTCCCATAGCAATATCCCTTAGAGTTTCAAGAAGTAGTCGCTACAAACTTGTTTTTAAAAACCTATTTTTAGATTTGGCGGCCATCTTGGATTTCACATCTACATGAATTTTTGCTAGGATCAACTAGACTTCATGGGCAACATTTCTGTAAAGTTTCATGAAAATCCATTCAGTAGTTTCAGAGGAGTAGTCGCTACAAAAAAAAGTTAACGGACGGACGGACGGACCAACATTGGCGGTTTATGGGGTAAATGTTTTATGAGCTAAATTTTCGTCTATGATTATGAGTTACGCAAACGCATAAACCCGTTTGTACCAAAAAATACCAAGAATTAGCTCATAAGTATCAAGTCCATTCATACATTAGTTTTAACTGTCCACCCCTAGGAGCTAAAAAAAAAAGTTTATCTAGAACGATTTATTACCCCATAAACCATGTTCTGACATATTTCTACAGAAGGCTTAGGAGCTTAAGCTCATAAGTCAAATTAGCCCTGAAAGCCTGCTGGGACCAACAAATTAGCTCATAAACCTCGTGTTTTGGAGCGACGGACAGACGGACGGCATAAGCTCTGCTGATCTCTGATCAGTAGAGCTAAAAATGAATAATAATAATAAAAAAGACAGTTGTAAAATCTGGTAAAATTTGGCAAAAGATCAGATGCAAAATGAAGGCCTTATCGTAGGACGAGGCATATTATAGCATTTTTAACAAAATCAAGAGCCATAACTCCGCTGTTACTTGTCCGATCTGGTTGGTTTTCGAACTTGACCAAGCTTTCATAGACATTAACAATTTCATGAAGTTTGGTAAAGTTCGGATGAAAAATGAAGGCGCTATCGTCTAAACGAGGCAAAATATATCATTTTGAAGTAAATCAAGGGCCATTACTCCGATGTTACTGGTCCGATATGGCTGGTTTTCGAACTTGTCTGAGCTTTCATTGATATTAACAATCTGATAAAGTTTGGTAAAGATCGGATGAACAATGAAGCCCCTATAGTCTTAACGAGGCAAAATATAGCCTTCTTAACTAAATCAAGGGCCATAACTCCGCTGTTACTATTTAGATATGGCTGGTTTTCGAACTTGTCCAAGCTTTCTTTGATATTAACAATCTGTGCAAGTTTGGTAAAGAGTGGATGAACAATGAAGCCCCTATTGTCTTAACGAGGCAAAATATAGCATTTTTAACTAAATCAAGGGCCATAACTTCCCCGCTTTTAACGACATTAACAATCTGATAAAGATTGGTAAAGATCGGATGAACAATGAAGCCTCTATCGTCTTAACAATGCAAAATATAGCATTTTTAACTAAATCAAGGGCTACAACTCCGCTGATACTAGTCCGATATGGCTGGTTTTCGAACTTGTCCGAGCTTTCATTGATATTAACAACGTGGTAAAGTTTGGTAAAGATAGGATGAAAAACGATGGCCCTATCGTCTTAACGAGGCAAAATATAGCAATATAGCATTTTTAACTAAATCAAGGACCATAACTCCGCTGTTACTGGTCCGATCTGGCTGGTTTTCTAACTTGTCCGAGCTTTCATTGTTATTAACAGTCAGAGCTCTAACCTTAAACAGTTACAAGTTTTATAACTGCTGGAAGTTATTAAAATGACAAATTATTATCTCCCTTTGGTTTAGAGTAGCAGATACTTTTCCCCAATAACCATTTGTAACCTAAATCAGTTACCAAGATCATTTGCTAATAAATCGAAATAGTTGCCAAATGTGCAGTGTTTATTTATGTCTGAATACTTATTATTAAGGATAAATACAACTTCATCAAGATCCAATTAGCTGTTGTTGACTAATTGTCATGTTGGTGCCTACAAAATGATTTTTAATGAATTTTATTGCGTAACAGTAGGTAACTTGAGAGGCTTTGCGCATTGGATTTTCATCGATGCTCATAGAATTTTATTGCATGGTTGTGAAGATGAATAATCACCCTACCTGGAGAAAATTATATATATACAGGGAAAATTCCTGTACAGAAGATAGAATGCATCTTAACTTGAATGATTTTGTGGTAGTAACTGCTTCTGGTTACTATCCCAGTTTTAGCTGTTTTTTTAATAACAATCATAGGTTATGAAAAACGTAACTGTTTAAGGTTAGAGCTTTGACTGATTAACAATGTGGTAAAGATAGGAAGAAAAATGAAGGCCCTATTGTCTTAACGAGGCAAAATTTAGCAATATAGCATTTTTAACTAAATCAAGGGCCATAACTCCGCTGTTACTTGTCCGATCTGGCTGGTTTTTCGAACTCATCCGAGCTTTTATTGATATTAACAACCTGTTAAAGTTTGGTAAAGATCGGATGAAAAATGAAGGCCCTATCGTCTTAACGAGACAAAAGTTAACAACGGACGACGGACAACGGACGGACGACGGACAACTCGGCATCCCATAAGCTCTGCTGGCCTTCGGCCAGTAGAGCTAAAAATGGGAAACAAAGTGGGATATGGAATTTAATCCCACAAAATGCCAAGTCATCCATATCACCAAGTCTAAAACACCCATACACTTCATACTACCTCCTTGATACAAAACTCAAAGTAACAACATCAGCAAAATATCTTGGGTGTTGACATTTCAGATGATCTAACATGGAACACACACATAGACAGAATCACCAAGAAAGCAAAGGATTCCTTCGCAGAAACATCAAAGTACACTCTCAGGGCCTTCCCCAGGATTTTTTAAGGGATAGTGGCATTTAGAGCGCGAGGGGGTGGGTGTGGGCGGGGGTCCCCTCCTGCATGTCATTTTTTTTTCTTTTTTGAAGTAAAATACGAGTTTTGGCATAAAACTGACACATTTAAAACATGTTTTAAATATATCTACCAGTCTGCTATAGATAGCACATGACTGTATGACCATTTTCTTTTGTTGTTGAAAAAAGATGATACACTCAACTTTATATATTGTTTCCTTTGCTGTT